>PVIU01021104.1:19374-32458 GCA_004026605.1 Ondatra zibethicus | reverse complement strand
CTTATGTAAACTATCATATCATCAGCAAACAGTGAGAGTTTGACTTCTTCTTTTCCAATTTGTATCCCCTTGATCTCCTTTGGTGTCTTATTGCTCTAGCTAGGACCTCAAGAACTATATTGAATAGGTATGGAGAGAGTGGATAACCTTGTCTTGTTCCTGATTTCAGTGGAATCACTGGGAGTTTCTCTCCATTTAGTTTGATGTTGGCTGTTGGCTTGATGTATATTGCCTTAGTTATGTTTAGGTATGTTCCTTGTATCCCCGCTCTCTCCAAGACTTTTATCATGAAGGGATGTTCTTATTGTCAAAAGCTTTTTCGGCATCTAATGAGATGATCATGTGGTTTTTATTTTTCAGCTTGTTTATATGGTGGATTACGTTGACAGATTTTTGAATGTTGAACCATCCCTGCATCTGTGGGATGAAGCCAACTTGGTCATGGTGGATAATGGTTCTGATGTGTTCTTGGATTCGATTTGCTAGTATTTTATTTATTATTTTTGCATCAATGTTCATGAGTGAGATTGGTCTGTAATTCTCTTTCTTAGTATTGTTTTTCTGTGGTTTGGGTATCAGAGTAATTGTAGCCTCATAAAAAGAGTTTGGCAATGTTCCCTCTCTTTCTATTGTGTGGAATAATTTGAGGAGTATTGGTATTAGTTCCTCTTTGAAAGTTTTGTAGAAATCTGAGCTGAAACCATCTGGTCCTGGGCTTTTTTTGGTTGGGAGACTTTTGATGAATGTTTCTATTTCTTCAGAAGTTATAGGTCTGTTTAATTTGCTTATCTGGTTTTGATTTAGTTTTGGTAAGTGATATTTATCCAGGGAGTTGTCCATTTCCTTTAAGTTTTCCAATTTTGTGGAGTACAGGTTTTCAAAATATGACCTGATGAACCTCTGTATTTCTTCCGTGTCTGTTGTTATGTCCCCCTTTTCATTTCTGATTTTGTTAATTTGGATATTCTCTCTCTGCCTTTTGGTTAGTTTGGATAAAGGTTTGTCTATTTTGTTGATTTTCTCAAAGACCAATTCTTTGTCTCATTGATTCTTTATATTGTTTTCTTTGTTTCTATTTTGTTGATTTCAGCTCTCAATTTGATTATCTCCTGTCATGTAGTTCTCTTAGGTGAGTTTGCTTCTTTTTGTTCTAAAGTTTTCAAATGTTCTGTTAATTCACTAGTGTGGGATTTTTCCAGCTTCTTTATGTAGGCATTTAGTGCTATGAACTTACCTCTTAACACTGCTATCATTGTGTCCCATAAATTTGGGTATGTTGTGTGGTCATTTTCATTGAATTTTAGGAAGTCTTTAATTTTCCCCTTTATTTCTTCCTTGACCCATTGATGATTCAGATGAGCATTGTTTAATTTCCATGTGTTTCTGCGTTTTCTGGAATTGGTATTCCTGTTGACTTCTAGTTTCAAAACATGGTGATCTGATAAGGTACATTGGGTTATTCCAATTTTTTTTGTATTTGTTGAGGTTTGTTTTGTTACCGAGTATGTGGTCAATATTTGAGAAGGTTCCATGATGTGCTGAGAAGAAGGTATATTCTTTTCTGTTTGGATGGAATATTCTATAGATGTCTGTTAAGTCCATTTGAGTCATAACATCTGTTAGTCCTCTTATTTCTCTGTTCATTTTTTGTCTGATTGACCTGTCCAGTGGTGAGAGGGGAGTGTTGAAGTCTCCCACTATTAGTGTGTGGGGTTTAATATATGATTTAAGCTTTCGAAGTGTTTCTTTGACATATGAGGGTGCCCTTGTATTTGGGGCATAGATGTTCAGTATTGAAATTTCATCTTGATGGATTTTTCCTGTGACTAATATGAAATGTCCTTCTTTGTCTCTTTTGACTGATTTTAGCTTGACATCTATTTTGTTAGATATTAGGATTACTACACCAGCTTGTTTCTTAGGTCCATTTGATTGGTATATTTTTCCCCAACCTTTTACTCTGAGGCGATGTCTGCCTTTGAGATTGAGATGCATTTCTTGTATGCAGAAGAGGGATGAATTCTGTTTTCGTATCCAATTTGTTAGCCTGTGCCTTTTTATGGGTGAGTTGAGTCCATTTACATTAAAGGATATTAATGACCAGTGGTTGCTATCTCCTGTTAATTTGGTTTTCATCGTTGGTGATGTTATTTTGTTCGTTTTTGTCTTCTTCGGGATTTGCTGTAATGAGATCATCAATTGTGTGTGTTTTTGTTGGTGTAGCCATCTTCCTTGGGTTGGAGTTTTCCTTCTAGTATTTTGTGTAGGGCTGGGTTTGTGTGTAGGTATTGATAAAATCTAGATTTGTCATGGAATATCTTGTTTTGTCCTTCTATGGTGATTGAAAGTTTTGCTGGGTATAGTAGCCTGGGCTGGCATCCGTGGTCTCTCAATGTATGCATAATACTTGACCATGACCTTCTGGCTTTCATTGTCTCCACTGAGAAGTCAGGTGTAATTCTGATAGGTCTACCTTTATATGTTGCTTGTTCTTTTTCCTTTGCAGCTCTTAATATTCTTTCTTTACTCTGTATGTTTAGTGTTTTGATTATTATGTGGTGAGAGGACTTTTTTTTTGGATCCAGTCTATTTGGTGTTCTGTAGGCTTCTTGTATCTTCATAGGCATATCTTTCTTTAGGTAGGGAAAGTTTTCTTCTATGATTTTGTTAAATAAATTTTCCATGCCTTTGAGTTGACTTTCTTTTCCTTCTTCTATACCTATTATTCTAAGATTTGGCCTTTTTATGTTGTCCCATATTTCATGGCTATTTTGGGTTAAGCTTTTGTTAGATTTAATATTTTCTTTAACTGATGAGTCTATTTCCTCTATTTTGTCTCCAGCCCTTGAGATTCTCTCTTCCATTTCTTGTATTCTGTTGTTCGTACTTGCATTTGTGGTTCCTGTTCTTTTCCTCATGATTTCTGTTTCTATAATTCCTTTGGCTTGTGTTTTCTTTATTTTTTCTATTTCAGTTTTCAAGTCCTGAATAGTTTCTGTTATATGTTTGAGTTCTTTTTCTGGTTTTCTTTAAGTGATTTGCTGATATCTTCCAATTTTTTGTTTGTTTTTTCCTCCATTTCTTTAAGGTAATTTCTTGTTTCATCTTTAAGAATTTCAAACATTCTCTTGAGGTTATTTTTTAGATAATTTTCTTCTGGTTCATCCATATTTGGTTGTTCAGGTCTTACTTTTGTAGGGTCTTTAGCTTTTACTGGTATTGTGTTGCTCTTTGTGGTGTAGCATGTGATCTTTCCTTTTCTACTCATCTTTTCCTCTAATAGGTGTGGTTGGTGCTGTCTGAGATTCTGTTGAATAATCTCCTAGGTGCCAGTAGATCAAAAGCTAAGATGGTTTTCCTTGTGGTACAGTCAGTATCACAGTTCTAGTTACCCCGTTGGTTATTCCTGTTCCTGGAGGTAGCTCAGTGCTCCTGTGCTTTGGTCTGCTCCTTTGGAGTTTGCTGTCTCAGGCTTACTTTGGCCTAGGCTGCTGGCTTTGATCTGTTTCTGTAAATCTTCATCTGGATCTCCTTTTGCAGAAGTCCCTGGCTTGGAGTTAGACCTGTTCTGGTGGCAATCCCTGACTTTGGATCTGGTCGCTGGTTCAGTCCTGATCTGCTTGTGTTCTGGGACTGGGTTTGCTCCTGGCTCCTGCTCCTGGTGGAGCTTGTTCTCTCTGTGTCTTAGGTAACTGGTTCAGTCCCACTCTGGTTCAGGTGGAGGTCCCGGACTCTGAGTCAGGTTGTTGGCTCAATCAGTGTCCTAGGACTGGGTTGGCTCCCAGGGCTGGATTTGTTCCTGGCTTCTGCTCCTGGTGGAGCTTGTTTCCTCCAGCTCTCTCTGTCCTAGGAGTCTCCTTCAATTCCACTCCTATGGAATTTGTTGCCCAACATAGAGTTCCTTGCCTTAGGGCAACTTTGGCTTAGGTTACCAGCTTTGACCTGTATCAGTAAACCCTAGTCTGGGTTCCCTCCTGGAGAAGTCCCTGGGTTGGAGTTGAACCTGGAAAGGTTACTTGTTCCAGTCTACTGCCTGGGAGGTTCTAGGCTCAGGTGTGCCTGAACCTGCAGAGGACCTGCTTACTTCCTCAGAGGTCTCAGACTTGTGCTGGGACCCGCAGGGGTTCCAGGTTCCTGCCTATTCCCTTTGATGCCCCGAACCCACAGAGGACCTGGCTCAGGTCGACTCTCTCTGAGGTCCCAGATTCACACCTGGCCCCGTCGAGATCTCTGGTTCCTGCCTATTCCCTCAGAGGACCCAGCCTCTCTCACGCCCAGGCTGACGGAGGTCCTGGCTCAGGCCTAGTTCCTGGGAGGTCCTAGACTCTCGTCCAGACCCACTGGGGTGTTGTTCTAGGTACACTCCCTTGAAGGTCCCTGATTCACATTGGAACCTTCAGCAGTCTCTGGCTCTGGCTCATTCGATCAGCGGTAACTCCATTGTACCTGTTCTCGTGCAGATCGTTGGCTCTGGCTCATTCGATCAGCGGTAACTCCATTGTACCTGTTCTCGTGCAGATCGTTGGCTCTGGCTCTGGTCGCTGGGTCAATCCTGATCCACTGGTGTCCCGGGACCGGGTTTGCTCCTGGCTTCTGCCTTCTTGCAGTTTCTATCTCTTTCATTAAACCCCATGTTCTGTAAGATTCTCTTGCTTTTTTTTTTTTTTCTAACTTCAGGCCTTCAATTGATTTCCTTCATCCTGACCCAAGCTTTCTAATTTCTACTGGTTCTGGTGTTGTCTGTAATTGTGAGCACTGTTCTGCTGTCTTCTGCCTTCAGGATGTTCTAGCTTTATGGATCTCTCCAGGGGTGCTAGGTAAAGCCACTGCTATCAAAGCCCCGTCCTGTTTCTCCTCCTCCTCCTCTTCAGATTCTCTTATCTCATTCACTAAATTATCTTTGTTTCTTCAAGGATCAATTCCCCCCCCCACTGCCCCCATTGGTCGCCTTTGTCTGCCTTTTATGTTGTAAGATTTCTGTAGGCAGAATCTTCCTGGGGTACAAGAGGGGTACACATGGTGTGCACGTGTGGGAATGGCTGCTTGGTGGGTGAATTGGGGCTTCCTCAGTGATATTGAGAAACTTCTCCAAGTTACTAATATACATACAAGCTATGCTGGTTAGCCTCGGGAAACAGGCTCCAGGTTGCTTTGTTTTGTTTGTTTTTTACTTTTATTTTTATCTGAGACAGAATCTTGTGTGGCTGAGGCTGACCTCCTGATATGTGCCATCTCATCTATCTATCTATCTATCTATCTATCTATCTATCTATCTATCTATCATCTATCTATCTATCTATCTATCTATCTATCTATCTATCTATCATCTATCTGTCTGTCTGTCTGTCTATCAATCATCTATCTGTTTTGAGCGAGTCAAGGATCAGGGTCTCACTATGTGGTTGTAGTCCAGAATGGCCTTCATCCTTGTCCTTCAAGTGCTTGGATTTCAGAGGAGGACCACTGTACCTGGCTTTGCAACTTTTCAGAAAAGGGTCACTGACTGGCATTTGTTGTTGGGAAGTGACCACATCAGCTCCAAAGCCAGCCATAAGAAACTGGGGTTTGCCCCCCCACTCCCTCCCGGACCTCAGGGTAGGATGGTATTTGGGGTGATCGGTTGGCCCAGCTGACGCATTCCCTGCCCTAGTCCATCCGGTTTCCAGTCATTTGCTCACTTCTGCCTTCAGGGACCCTTGCCAGCTCAGCCTTGAGTGTTTTCCCGCCCTCCTGCCTGGGAGGATTCCAGCTGTGGCTCACTCTGCTCTGTGTCACCTGTCACCACCTTTCCTTCTGCTCTCTGTCTTCTAGAGATGTGTTGAAATCTCTCATCTGCTGGCACACCCCCACTCTGCCTTATTACTGGTTTATACCTTTTCTGTTCTTTGGCGATCCTATTAAAGAGATCTGGGGAGGGAGGAGAGATGGATGTGCCATTCGAAGTAAGCTAAACAGAGAGCAGGCTCTGCACATTCACACGGGCTCTGCTTAGCAAATGTCAGCTTCTGTGAATGATGGCTGGCCACTGCCAGTTCTCTCTCTCTCTCTCTCTCTCTCTCTCTCTCTCTCTCTCTCTCTCCCTCTCTCTCTCTCTCTCTGTGGACCTGGGGCAAGTGGAAGTGGGACAAGGGATATAGGGTATGGCGTTTTTCTTTATTTTTTCTTTTCTTTCCTGCTCCTCCCCCTTCTTCTTTTTCTTTTTTCCCGAGCGGAGGTCACTCTGTACAGCCCCAGCTGTCCTGGAACTTGCTCTGTACATCAGGTAGCCTTGAATTTAGATCTCCACCTTCTTCTACCTCCTGAGTGCTGGGATTAAAGGCGGGAGCCACCATTGCCTAATGCGTTTTTCTTCTTAAAGCATTTATTATTGAAAACGTATTTTAATTGCATTAATAATACATGAATGTATCTGTGGGAGGGGGTGGAGGAGGAAGAAAACACAAAATACTGAGACGATCTCCGAGATGGTCTCTGCTGCTCACTCTGTCTTAAAGCAGGCAGGCTGAAGTCTTTTCCTTGGGTGGGAAGATGCCAACAGGCTTCAGAAGGGGCAGCCAGGAAAGAGAAGGATACCAATAAAGGGAGGTCCATCAAGCAAGTTCCCGTCTAACTGTGCCTCAACCCCAAGTATCTCCGGAGGCTTAGTGAGCAGGGGACCCAGCACGAGAGCAAGGGAGCTGGGGAATTTGCTTGCCATACTTGCTGGACTCCTGGTACCACAGTGTGCCTGCCTCAGGTCTTAGACATTCCTTTTGGAGGTGAGAGGGTTCCATTGGGGAGTGATGGCTGGAAAAAAAAGCAAGTTTTTATGGTGTCTGTGATCCACATATGAGTTTATAAATGTTATGTATATAGGGAAAGGACTCAAAAGATATTGTGATGGGCAGAATTCCAACATAAAAGGACCTCTAGGTTCTACCCCTGAATCCGAGAACCTGTTCATGTGATGGGATTTCTCCCCCAGGATTGAGTTCTGTGGTTGGTACAGTTGAGATCATCACAGATGCACCGTCTTTTAAATTAGTATTGTTTTCACAGTGCTAGGGATAAGGTTCAGGGTCACATGAGTACAAGGCAGCCCTCTACCACTGAGCTACGTACCCAGCCCCTTAGTTTTAGCAATTTTTATTGACATGTATCAGTTGTACGTATTAATAAGATTCAGTGTGATAGTCATACTGCGTGCACTGATCAAATCCAATTTCCTTTTCTCACCCCCTTTCCCAATTGCTAATCATCAGTCTGCTATTCCCAAGTCTTTCTTTTATAGCTTCCACCTAGGAGAGAGAGTATGTGGGTCTGATTTTCCTGTGTCTGGTTTATTTCACATACTACAATGGTCTCTAATTCTATCTGTTTTCCCTCAAGTAACAGAATTTGATTCTTCTTTGTGGCTGAATAATACTCTATGGAGTATGTACACCATGCTTTCTTCCTTTTTAAAATAAAGAGATATTATTTTGTTTTATGCATATGGATGTTTTGCCTGGATGTACATCTTCAAGCCATTTGCATGCCTGGTGCCCATAGAGGCCAAAACAGGGTGTCAGATCCACTGGAATTGGAGCTACAGGTGGCTGTGAGCTAAGAATTGAGGATAGGCCCTCTGAAAGAGCAAGAAGTGCTCTTAACTGCTGAGTCATCTCTTCAGCCTTCTGAACTACGTTTTCTTTACCTACTCATGTGTTGGTATGTAGGCTGATTCCCTGTCTAGATTTTCAGAAATAGTGTCTCAATGGGGTCAGCATGCAGATGTCTCTAGTGCATAGTGATAAATTCCTTCAGGTATATATATACAGGGGAGATAACATGATAGTTCTTAGTTGTTGTTGATACACACACACAGATGTATACACGCATATACAGATGTATACACACACACACACACACACATACACACACACACACACACACACACACACACACACACACACACGCGCGCGCGCGCGGTCTCACATATCCCAGGTCTAAGACTGGCCTTAAACTTACTAGCTATCTGAGGATGGCCATTTTGCCTCCACCCCTTAATTGCTAGGATAATAGACTTGTACCACTGTACCCAGCATGATAATTTTTTTGATTTTTTTGTTTTGTTTTGTTTTTTATTTATTTTTTCAGACAGGGTCTTGATATGTAGCTCAGGGTAACCTCAATCTCATGAAAATCTTTCTCTCTGTACCTCTTATGTGCTGGCATGATTATTGTTGTGAGCTATCATGCTTGGCTACTACATGTGGGTTTTTGGTTTGCTTTGTTTTTGAGATGAAGTCTTGTTATGTTGCCCAGACTGTCTTCCAAGTCTTCATCTTCCTGCCTCAGCCTCCCAAATGTTGGGACTAAAGTGTGTGTTTCCATGATGGGCCTGTTTTTAATGTAGTTCTGTTGTTGTTGTTCTAACTCACAGGAGCTTCTTAAGGTTTTTGTTGTTGTTGTTTTAAGAAAAGGTTTTGCTATGTAGCAGAGGCTGCCTTAGAATTTGTGGTAATCCTCTTGTTTTAGCCTCTTGTGTGCTGGGATTACGGGCATGTATTACAAAATAGGGCCAAACAAATAAACAGAAAAAACAACCCAAAAAACAAAAACAAACAAACAAACAACCGCCCCAAATAAAAAGGAAATATAAAGTCTTAACTGTCTTACTTAAACAAACAAACAAACAACCCCAAACCCAACAACTTTAAAAAAAAACAAACCATTTATCTGGGCTAGCTCTATCTTGAAAATGTACATGAACCTGCAGGTGGCTTCTGCAAGCACATGGCATTTCACAAGTGACATCTAACCAGGAAACAGCACCCTCATCCTACCACACAAGGAGCTGAATTTGGGCAATAACCTGGATGAAAATGGAAGTGAGTTTTCGCCCAGATCCTTGACTTTGGCCTTATGAGAGACCCAGTACAAACACGTCTGCCTGGACTTCTGACCTTCAGAAACAGGAGGTAATAAATGGGTGGCCTTTGAAGCCATTTAAAATTGCCTAATGTGCTAGAGGGCAGTAGAAAACAAGGACAGCTGTTTGCTAAGGTGTTATGATGGTACAGTTTGGGAGGTGAGAGTGTGAATGGTTTTCTTTTTCCTTTTTTTGTGTGTGGGTGGTTTTGAGACAGGGTTTCTCTGCTTAGCCATGGCTGTCCCTCCTTCATAGATCAGACTGGATCTCCAACTCAGAGATTCGCCTGCTTCTGCCTCCCTTGGGCTAGGATTTTTTTTTTTTAAAGACAGGATCTTATATCGCTCAGGCCAGCCTCAAATTCACTATGTAGGGGCTGGAGAGGTGGCTCAGAGGTTAAGAGCACTGGTTGCTCTTCCAGAGGACCTGAGTTCAATTCCCAGCAACCACATGGTGACTCACAACCATCCATAATGAGATCTGGTACCCTGTTCTGGCCTGCAGGCACACTTGCAGGCAGAACATGGCATACATCAATAAATAAATCTTAAAAAAATTCCCTATGTAGCCAAGGAAGATCTTGTACTCCCGTCTGTACCTCCTGAGTGCAGTGGTATGTCACCACATCTGGGCTATGCTGTGCTGGGGATGAAACTCTGGGCCGTGATCCATTCTCCAGCCCCAAAGTGTGAAACTTTTATTTTATTTTACTTTTAGGCAGGATCTCACAATGTAGCTAACTTCAAACTCAGTAAGTAGCCCAAGTTGGCCTGGAACTCACAGAGATCCTCCTGCCTCTGCCTTCTGAGTGCTGGGATTAAAGGCGTAGCCATGATGCCACAGAATATTCTCTACCGCCTCCATCTTATTTGTTCTATCTTATACTAGTTTTGTAAACTTTTTTTAAAAAAATATTTCTCTCTCTCTCTCTCTCTCTCACACACACACACACACACACACATACACACATCTTGAGCTAGGCATGTTGGTGCACAACTTTAATCCCAGCACTTGGGAGGCAGAGGCAGGGCGATTTTTGAGTTTGAGGCCAGCCTGGTCTACAGAGTGAGTTCCAGGACAGTCAGGACTGTTACACAGAAAAACACTGTCTCAAAAAGTCAAAAAAGAAAAAACAAACAACAACAACAAATCCAAGCCAAAATACTTAGTTTTAAATTTGTGTTTGTGTGTGGTAGGGGGCGGGTGATATGTGTGGGTGATATGTGCAGGTGCCTGCAGAGACCAGAGACATGGAAATTCTCCTGGAGCTAGAATTATAGGAATTGAGTTGTTTGACATGGGTGCTAAGACTTGAACTCAGGTTCTTTGGACGAGCAGAAAACATGCTCTTAACTGCTGAGCCATCTCCCCAGAACCTTTAATCATCTTTCTCCTTAAAAAAGAAAATGAGGGCTGGAGGGATGGCTCAGTGGTTAAGAGCACTGACTGCTCTTCCAGAGGTCCTGAGTTCAATTCCCAGCAACCACATGGTGGCTCACAACCATCTGTAATGAGGTCTGGTACCTTCTTCTGGCCTGCAGCATACATACTGAGAATACTGTATACATAATAAATAAATAAATCTTAAAAAAAAAGAAAGAAAATGAGAAGCCGGGTGTTGTGGTGCACGCCTTTAATCCCAGCACTCGGGAGGCAGAGGCAGGCGGATCTCTGTGAGTTTGAGCCTGGCCTGGTTTACAGAGCAGGTTCCAGGACAGCAAGAGCCACACAGAGAAACTCTGTTTTGAAAACAAACAAACATACAGGAAAAAAGGAAAAGAAACACAACCCTACACACTGTAGCTTTCTCCTAAGTAGAACATTAAGCCAATGCAGTTCTTTTTCCAAGCACATCAAAATACTAACATAATTATTAAAAAATATGGGTCTATGTACTTCCAACAGGCTCCGGGAACACCTGATCCCAAATAAGCCTTCTAAAGCTTTGGCTCCCATTGAAAACAAAACCTGGAGGGAGGGGTTGCCTCCCAGGTCTCTGATAACATCAGCGGTAGGCTTGCTTTAAGAGTCCGGGGCTGGAGAACACCCAGGCCTGGCTACTCTCTAGGGCTACTGAGGGGAAAAAACTGCAAGCAAAAAGGCAAATCCCAGCTTTGTGTTTCTGTCACTTGCTCTGCCTGCTGGGAATGGCAGGGCCCAGGCTTGCCCAGGATTTCTGATTTCTCCCGGGTCTGACTGAAGCCATTTTGTTTTAAGCAACTGAACAGAAATGGAATTTTTGTTGGTTTACCTGAAGGAAGGAGGCAGAAGTAGAAAATGAGGAACTCATATGGGTTTAATTAAATACTTTATGTGCTTGTGGTATATGCATGTGTAGGTATTTACATGTGTATGCGTATGTGTGTGCATTCTGTGGAAGCTACAATTTAATGTTGGGTATCTTCCTCTCTCACTCTCTACTTTAAACATTTTAAAGAATTATATTTGTGTGTGTGCATGTATATACATGTGTATGTGGGTGCATGTATATGTATGTACATGTGTGCACTTCACTACTAGCATGAAAGTCAGAGGGTAATTTGTAAAGGTCGGATCTCTCTTTCCACCATGTGGGTCCTGGGGATCTAATTCAGGTTGTCAGGCTTCACTGAAGCCATCTTGCCAGCCCCTCTGTTTTATTTTTTGAGATGAAGTTTCTCATTGACCCTGGGGCTTCCGAACACAGCTATGTTGACTGGTCCACAAGCTGGGGATACCGCTGTCTCTGTTCCCTCAACTCTGAGTTTACAGTTCTGTGTTATACCCAGCTCATGCATATGAGTGCTGGGGAATCCAAACGCAAGCGCAGTACCAATGGACCTGCCTCTGGAGTCCCTAGACCTTCCTTTCTTTTTCTTTTCTCTTAAATTTTAGGATTTACTTACACTTTTTTGTTTTGTTTTGTTTTGTTTTTTTGTTTTTTTGAGACAGGGTTTCTCTGTGTAACAGTTCTGGCTGTCCTGGGACTAGCTTTTGTAGACCAGACTGGCCTCAAACTCACAGAGATCCGCCTGCCTCTCTGCCTTCTGAGTGCTGGGATTAAAGGCGTGCGGCACCACTGTCCCACTGACTATAGGGATTTATAAAAACAAACCACTGTTCTGTTAAGTAGTCTAGTTTCCCAGGGCCAAAGAGAGCCATCCAGTGACAGACAATAATTGCTTTACGACTATTCGACTATTTGTTCATTGCATGAGAGCCTGAGTAGTGAGTTATGGGTGGGTAAGATGAAACAAGTCCGTGTGTGAGGCAGTGACCTGGACTGGGATCACAGCTGTCTTGGCCCAGGCAGCCCGTTTCTCTTCTTGGATCCCTTGGTTTGGCCCCCAATGGTCCCGCTTGCTGTCAGAGCAGCCCTCAGCTGGTCTCACTTTTGCCAGGTTTTCAATACCTGACTTCCCTTCTACTGACGCAGCTGACATCTTTATTCCTGAGCTCGCGGCTGTGTGAGGAGAGGAGGACAGAAGCAGGGGGATGCCTGCTTCTGCCTCGCATTTTCCACGAGGTCTAGGAAGGAAACACTTGCTTGGGGGAAAGACTGAGGCCCAGCACATCTATGGAAGGCCTCAGGAGATGATGACGTTCTTGTGCTGGGCCCATGACCTCATTGCCTCCCTCTCTCTTCCAGCAGTAACCAGTTTCTGAGGCCTGCCAAGCTCCTAGCTGAGATCACAGCCTGGGCCCTTCCGCTGCCTACTAATGAATCTTAGACCTGCTCCCACCCTGGACCCCAACTCCTCTCCTTGTGGTTAAACCTGTGGGATCGGAATGCTTTCATGGGGCCTTTTGGCTTGCCATTTGGCCTGCCATTGGCAACAGGTGCTGTAGCATGGCCTCTGTGCCCCAAACATGGCTTTTTGCAAATGCCCATATTGCTTATGGCTGGCCAGAGCATTTCTCCTGAAGGAAGACAGGCCACAAGACAGAAACCACTACAGAGATTGAACACTCTGGCCACATACTTGGGATATAGCTTAGCATTAGAATCCTTGTCTACTGTATACAAAGGCCTGGGTTCCATCTCTATCACACATATACACATATACACACACATATTCAGGATATAGCTTAGCATTTAGAACCCTTGCCCAGTGTGCACAAAGCCCTGAGTTCCCTCTCTCTCTCTCTCACACACACACACACACACACACACACACACACACACACACACACACACACACACACACACAC
>PVIU01021104.1:0-19274 GCA_004026605.1 Ondatra zibethicus | reverse complement strand
TGGCTAAAGGAGAGAGCCAATTCAATGAATTCTCAATGACTGAAGCTGCTCTCTTGGTGGCAGTTTGTTATGGAAGCCTGAGGAAGCTGACAAGGTATACTCCTCCCCTTGGAATCTGAGTTGGGCCTGGGATACTTTTGACCAATAGCAGATGGTGACCAGATGCTGGGCCTAGACCTGAAGAAGCCTGGCAGCTTCCACTTCATCTCTCTTGGAACCCATTCACTGTGCAGTGCAGGAGACCAAGTAACCTTACAGGGAGGTGCCCCCCTCCTGCCCCCAGGAAGAATCATGGCCCTGACTGAGCTGTCAGGAAGCAGCCTGCACCAGCTTGCTAAATCTTGAGGAAATAAGGTCTTCCAGTTCCGGTCAAGATGCTCCAGCACATGGGTGTTCAGATTGTGATGCTGTGAGTGAATGAATGCTTGTATTAGGCTGCAGGTACTGGGCACTTCACTGGGTAGATAACTGGAACACATCTGGATGAGGACTATAGCCTATTTATTCATTTATTTGAGACAAAGTCCCCGTTGTAAACTGTGCTGGCCTGCAACTTACACTGTAGTTACAGCTGGCCTCAAACTTGTGATCTACTTGCCTCAGCCTCTTTAACGCTGAGGCTAGAGATGTGGTGTGCCACGTTCAGCATAATACTCTAATCTTTGTCTTTAAAATTTACCCCTAGGGACCATTCTTCAAGACTCTCCCTGTTCTGGTTGGAATATTTGTCTCCTCCAAAGCACATGTGGAAATCTGCATTGCCAAGGTGTTGGGAGGCAAGGCTTAATGGGAAGTATTTAAGTCATGAGTAGCTGAGGGAGGTTATCGGAAAGGCTTGCTAGATAGAATGGACATTTTCCTCTCTTCTGCCTTGTGAGTACATAAATCTCGTCTTTCTTTAAGCCGCCTTCCTTTCGCCATGTGAGGATGGAATGAGGAGGGCCTTCTTCAGGTTCTGCTCTTTATAAATTCCCCAGTTTGCCAGGCGGTGGTGGCGCACGCCTTTAATCCCAACACTCGGGAGACAGAGGCAGGTGGATCTCTGTGAGTTTGAGGCCAGCCTGGTCTACAGTGTGAGTTCCAGGACAGCCAGGACTGTTTCACACAGAAACCCTCTCTTGAGAAACCAAAACAAACAAACAAACAAGTGAAATGAACCCGCCAGTTTGTGGCATTGTTGTTATAGCAACAGAAATCAGACCAAGGGAGACCCCATGGTCCTTCCTGTAAACTGAGTTCCACTTCAGACTCAGCCTGGCTCTAAGCTCGCTTCTCCAGGTTTCACCCCTCTGAATATGCCTGTTGTCCTCAATTCCCCACACACTGGCACCTACTTGCCGTACCTGGCTGTGTCATGCAGTTCTTGTCATTAGTGGGATTGGGATCTGGTACCAATGCGAGCACTGCCTTCAGCCTTCCAGGCTACACTCGAAGAGCAGGCCCCCATGTTGGTCCTAGTGGAAGTTGTCCTCTGCCCACTCTTGGTTTTGACCTATTCCCCATGTTGGTAAGCACCAAGTATGCCTTCCACCCTCAGAGTCCAGCATCAGTGCTAAGGATCCATTGTGGAGCCTTGTCTGATGCTACATTTAACCTTGTCACTGATTTCAAAAACCTGAGAGTGGTGTTTGTTGGGTGGCATCCATAAGGAAAGCATGCCTTTGTAGAGGATATAGTATGGCTGAACCCCTGACTCCTGTCAACCTGCTGAAAACTAATTCATGACTGGCCACATACCAGATCTCTCATACCAAGGAGAGATCTAGTGGGGCTTCCGGGAAATACCGGAAACCTTCCTTGCTCAGAGTCTAAGCTGCCTTTTTCTTCCTCTAGACTCAGGTCTGCCTATAGGTCGCCTTGGATGGCCCTGAGCCCCAGTCCTTCAGGACCTCCAAAGGAACCAGGTTTCACACAATGCTGATGCCAGTGGAGAGATTCAGTTCTTTGCAGATGTACGTGAACTGCAGAATGTCCCCAATGTGCCCTTTTTGTACTGGTACCATTGGCTTCCTTAGAGCTTAAACTGGTTCTTTTGCAACTGTGGATCCGAACTCATCAATGGGCCATAAAATCAGCTAAGTGGCTTCCCATAGCCACCAATGAAAAACTTCTGCCAGAACCGGGAGAGCAACAGCGAGGACAGCAGTGTGTCACAGGCAGTAGCGTTTCATGAAATTTTCATCTGGTGACGTGGATGTATGTGTCAAAGAGCCAAAGTGGAAATGTAGTTTATACCCTGGCTCAAGGCCAAGGTGCTCTAATACCACAGGCTTATGCCAAGTTGAGTTGAAGTATTTTACATTTTATTTTTATTTTTGGCTTTTTTTTTTTTAATCTGAGACAATGTTTCTCTGTGTAGCCCCAACTGTCCTGAAACTCTCTTTGGACCAGGCTGGCCTCGAACCCATAGAGATCCACTTGCCTCTGCCTCCAGAGAGCTGGGAATAAAGGTGTGTACCACTATGGCCTGGGGTACTTTTTTTTAATGCTTTTTTTGGAGACAGGGTCTCACTACGTAGCTCTGGTTGTCCTGGACCGCACTCTGACGACCAGGCTGGTCTCGAACTCAGAGATCTGCCTGCCTCTGCCTCCTGAGTGCTGGGATTAAAAGTGTGTGCCACCATTGCCCGGTTTATTTTTGACCTTTTGAGACAAGGTCTCATGAAATTCAGACTGGTTTTGAACTCAGTACCCAATCAAGGATGACCTTGAACTCTGATTCTCCTATGTTCACCTCCCGAGGGTTGGACTCCAAGCACCTGCTGCAAGCCTGGCTTGAGCTGAGTGTGCATATCACGTAAGTGAGCACATGCTATAGTAGTATTTCATGTGTATTTTAATAAATAAAACTTGCCTGTGGACCGGAAAAGTAAAAGAGCCACACTGGCAGCCTTACAGACCAGGCAGCAATGACTCACACCTTTAATCCCAGTGGCCATCCTAGTTGCCATAGAAACCAGGTGGCAGTGGTGCACGTCCTTAATCCCCGAACTAGAGAGGATTATAAAATGGGAGGAGACATCTCTCGGTCTCAGTCTCATTCTGAGATTCCTGGAGGCAGGATCACCATTTCGGACTGAGGTAGAGGTAAGAGCCAGTGGCTGGCTGTTTTGCTTTTCTGGTCTTTAGGTTGAACCCCAATTTCTGTCTCTGAGTTTTTACTAATCGTGCTTCAACATGCTACAGTGAGTGTATGGAGGTAGGTATGTCTGTGTGAGTGTGTATGTGTGTACACATGCCACAAGAAGCATATGGAGGTGTGTGTGTCTCTGTGTGTGTATATGCACATATGTCACAATGAGTGTTTGGAGGAAGGTGTATGCATGTATGCTGTACGCCACAGTGAGTGTGTGTGTGTGTATGTGTGTATGCTGTGTGCACACACGCCACTGGGAGTGTGTGGAGGTGTGTGTGTATAGTGTATGTGTGTGAGCATGTATGTATGAACACACACCACAGGGAGTGTGTGGAAGTCAGAGGACAACTTTCAATAGCTGATTCTCTCCTATGATGTGAGTCTTGAGGGTGGAACTCAGGAATTGCAGTTTGGCAGAAAATACCTTTACCTATTGAGTCATCTGGCTAGCCCAAGTGATTGCTGGTTTGAGAGGAAGTCATCCCGTAGTCCCGGCTGGCCTGCAACTCACTGTGTAGCTGTAGCCCAGGATGACCTTGGACTTTCAGCAATTCTCCTGCCTCCAAGTCCCAGCTGCTGGGATTACAGCTGTGTTCTGTAATGTTCCTTTTCTCTCACCCCTTTCTTCTCCCTTCTCCTCCTGCTTTTCCTCTTCTTTTTAACACTGGGGAACCAAATATGTGCTAGGGAAGCAATAGGCACTGAGTCATGTTTCAGCCCTGTTTTTTTTAAACTGGATCTCGTTGTGTAGCCCAGGCTGGCCTGGAGCTCCCATTCTTCTTGCTCTGCCTTCAGTGCTGGTCTTACAGGTGTCTGTCACTCTGCCTCTCTGGCCTTGGCTTTTCTGGCGCAGTCAGCTATGCCTGCTTTTTTGCCCTTGAACTTCTCTGCAGGTTCCCTTCTAACTTTGCCCTCCATATCCTCACCTCCCTTCCCACTCTACCCGCATCTGACCACCATCTCTCTCCCAGTAACCAAGTTTCAGTCCAGGCTTTGCTCTTGCCAGTCTGGGTGGACAACTTGGAGGTGGGCTTCAGGAAGCCGACTTGGTGCATGCTTCATTCATCTTTGAAGTGTAAGGAGGACGGTGTATGACGCTGGCACTGGAGAAGATGACGCTGCAGAAGCATTTAGCTATTAAAGGTTGGGGAGGTCTTGCAGTGATCCCAGGGATGGAGAGGAAATGACACTGGCATCTCTCAGCAGCTATTCAGCATGGTGTGCCGATGACTTTAGCAGCATTAACTCATGGTTCATCCAGAGCTGCCTTACAAAAGCCACATAGCACCCGAACCAAGGGGCTCTATGACCATAGCTTTCCAGGCGAAGCCTAGGAAGGAGGGGTTCTTTTCACCAGCTCATATAGCCTGGAAGACACTGGGAGTGGGACAGGGTGGGGGACGGTGGAGAAAGCTCAGCTCTGAGGTCAGACTCAGAGGTTTGCACCTGTAATCCCAGCACTTGGGGGTAGAGGCAGAAGGATCCTGAGTTTGTCCAGTCTAGGCTATATAATAAAACAAAAGTGAGGAACTGGACAGATTGCTCAGTGGTTAAGAGCACTGACTGCTCTTACAGAGGACCTGGGTTCAATTCCTAGCAGCCGCATGGCTCACAGCTGTCTGTACCTCCAGTTCTAGGGCACCCAACACCCGCACACAGACATACATACAGGTAAAACCACCAATGTACATAAAATAAAAATAAACAAAACAAAACCAAAACCAAGTGGGAGATCTCTCAGGGGGTGAAGTGTTTGCTGTGTGGATTCAGATCCCTGGAACTCATTCAAAAGTTAGACATGGTAGGGCACGATAGGGTACTAGTCTGAAATCTCAGCCCAGCCCTACCCAGCACAGCCCTACAGGGAAAGGGGAGAAAGAGGCAGAAAAGTCTCCAACATCTCCAGGGCCAGCTAGCTTGGCTTGCACAGCAGTGAGCAGCAGGGACCTGTCTCAAATAAGGTAAAAGACAAGGACTGATACCTGAGGCTGTCCTCTGACTCCCATAAGTGTGCCATGACATGCACCTTCCCCCATCACACACACAGGAGAGTGTGCATGCACACATGCATGCGCGCACACACACGTGCACCCCCCCACAGGAAACACTGAATATGTTAATGCAAATCTATAATCCACAGCACTCAGAGTGGTAGAGACAGGAAAATTGCTGCAAGTTTAAAGCTAGCCTGGTCTACATAGCAAGTTCAAGGTCACTCAGGCTACAGAGCAAGAACTATCTCAAAACTAAAAGAAGTCAGCAAGATGGCTCACCATGTAAAGGGACTTGCTGCCAAATCTGATGACCTGAGTTTGATTCCTGGGAGCCACATGATGAAAGGAGAGGATGGATTCCAGGAAGTTGTCTTTTGACCTAGACACACACACACACACACACACACACACACACACACAGAGAGAGAGAGAGAGAGAGAGAGAGAGAGAGAGAGAGAGAGAGAGAAAGAGAGAGAGAGAGAGAGCGCATGTGTACCACGTTAAAACCTAAAAAAGTGACTCATTCTCCCTCTCCTATCTTCTGGAGACTCTCCCTGTATGCTAGTCCAAATCCTCTTGACACAGGGAGCCTACCATGGTGGTCCAGTGCCTCCTTTAAGCCTGGCTTGGTCTGCCCCTCCTCAGGCTAGCTGGGTGTTGCTCCAGGCAATGTGATTAAAGTTGGTCCCTCCAGAGAGGGGCTGTGTTAGAGAATCGAAGACATGGAAGATGCTCATATTTGCTGCTCATTTCCAAGGCTGAGTTGCTGGGATCGAAATATTAGACCACACAGCAAACCCTGAAGGGTTGTCAGTTCAGAATCTGAGCAGTGAAGATGAGAATCAAGACAAAAATCCCATTTTTGAAAATGTTAGAAATTCGGGGGACCATCAGATACCTAGAATCCTTGCAGGGCTGATTTCAAAAGAAAAAAAAAACTAACAACAAAAAAACAACCCTCTGTCTGTGAGAGTGGGAGGCTCTTGGTCCCACTTTTAATTGCACCTGGAAAGGGGCTTAATATCTCAGCCAATTTCTCCATCATCTTTTGCAAATCTTGGGCTGCTCGGGTCCCCAGGGGCTTTGTGTAATAAAACGGGATGGTTAAAGGGCATGTTTCTGCATTAACGAATCTTTCTGCACTGGCTGGGCCCGAGCATTATGTAAATGTTTACTGTAATTAAGAGATGAAGTTGTCAAGGCACAGTATTTTGGTGACTGGTTTGGAGTTCCTGCCATGCACAGTCACTAGAGAAGGAAGAACAAGAAGAAGCAGAGATAAGAAAAGGCGGAAATAGATGATCTTCCCCAGGAGCCTGGTTTTTGCATGGCCTTTAGCTGGCGATCTAAGTGAGAGAGGGGACAGGTGGGGGGAGGGGAGGCTTGGCTGGGCTCCCCTCTGTCGCCCTGATGCTGCTGCAGCTTGGCCTTAAGCTTTCTCGCAATTTCTCTCACCAATACAGGGAACCTCCAGGCTGTGTTTTGTTGCTCGCTTTTGTTTGTTTTGTTTTTGAAGATGTGATGGTGGAGAATTTTAACACTTGGAGAAAATCCCAATGGTTTCTTGAAACCACGAGTGAAGGTGCACTCCCAGCACTGGGGAGGTGGAAGCAGAGGCTCTGTCATTGGAGACTAGACAAGTATTGGTATGTATGTACTTTCCAAGAATATCTTTCATTTTCCTGTGTTTGAGGTACAAAATTTGATATTTAAAATTTTTTGTATGAGTGTGTGTGTGTGTGTGTGTGTGTGTGTATGCGCGCGCGCAAGCATACAGTGCACATGGAGATCATAGATTAATGTTGGATGTCTTCTCTAGCCTCTCTCCACCTTATGTTTTGAGACAGAGTCTCTCACTTCATCTAGAGTTCATTGATCTGGCTAGACCGGTAGAACTATAGGAACTCACTACAGTGTCCGACTTTTTACATGAGCTTTGGAAATCTGAACTTACATCCTTATACTTGCTTGGCAAGCTCTTTGCTTACTTAGCCGTCTCCAGCCCCCAGATCCATTTCGACACTTACATCCATCTATGATGCCATCACTATAATCTAAGCAGCAATCATGTTGTGGCTCCAAATGTTTCCTCTGTTGCTAAAACAGATTTATTTTATGACTTATTTATGTGTCTGTCTCTGTGTGTATCTGAGCCTATATGTAGTGCCTGAGGAAACCAGAAGAAGGTGTTGGATCCCCTGGGAGCTGGAGTTACAGGTGCCTAAAAACTGTCCAGTGTGGGAGCTGGGAACCACACTCTGCTCTTCAGCAAGAGCAGCAAGCGGTGGTGGTGGTTGTTTCTCCATGGACAGGGTTTCTCCGTGTAGTCCTGGCTGTCCTGGAACTCGCTCTGTAGACCAGGCTGGCCTCAAACTCAGATATTCGCCTGCCTTTGCATCTTAAATGATGGATTAGAGGTGTGCACCATCACCTCTCAGCTGGTTTTTGTTTTTCCTTTCATTGAAAGTAGATCTTTTCCCCACATAATATATCCGATTGTGGTTTCCCCTCCCTCTAGTTCTCCCAGTCCCTCCCCATTTCCCCTCCCATTTGAATCTACCCTCTTTCCATCTGTCATTAGAAAACAAATAGGCTTCTAAGGGATAATAATAAAATATAATGTAATAAGATAAAGCAAAAACTAGCACATTAGGATTAGACAAAACAAACAAATAGAAGGAAAAGAGCCCATGGGAAGGCACAAAAAACAGAGACCCACTCACTCATACAGTCAGGAATCCCATAAAAACACTAAACTGGAAGCCATAACATGTAGGCAGAGGAGCTGGTGCAGACCTGTGCAGGCCCTGTGCACGCTGCCTCAGTGTCTGTGAGTTCATATGCACTTTGATCATGTTGATTTAGAGGGCCTTGTTTTCTTGGTGTCCTCCAACCTCCCTGGCTCTTACAAACTCCATCTCTTCTTTCAGAGGATGCCTTGCGCCCTGAGGCTCCAGAGGGATTTGATGGAGACATCCCACTTAGGGCTGAATGTTCCAAGGTCTCTCATTCTCCGCATGGTGCCTGGCTGTGGTCTCTGCATTTGCTCCCCGCTGTTGCAGGAGGAAGCTTCTCTGATGACGGCTGAGCAAGGCACTCACTGGTCTAGTAGTATAGCAGAATATCATTGGGTATCATTTTATTGCTGTTTTCTTAGTACAACCATAGTATTTGGTTTTACCCTAGGCCCCTGAACTATTAGTCTCAGGTTCTTGGTCACCCAAGCAGTGTTGGGGATGAGTTCTATCTTGCGGAGTGGGTCAGGTCTGATGTTGGTTGGTTTCTCCCACAGACTTTGTGCCACCATTGCCCTAGCAGGACACCATTGTTGATCAAGGATTTGCAGTCAGGTTGGTGTTTATGTTTCTCTTTTGGTAGCAGGCAGATTACATTCCTGTATCAAAGATGCTAGAATGTAGCCGGGCAGTGATGGCGCACACCTTTAATCCTAGCACTCGGGAGACAGAGGCAGGTGGATCTCTGAGTTCAAGGCCACCCTGGGCTACAAGAGCTAGTTTCAGGACAGGCTCCAAAGCTACAGAGAAACCCTGTCTCGAAAACAAACAAACAAACAAAAAGATGCTAGAATGTTAGGGGTTAAGGGTCTACGTGAGCTCCACCTCTACTTCTCTGTGTTCAATGAGTTGTGTAGGTGTTATGTCCAGCAATGCAGCCTTGGCGTCAGTGTGTGCAGAGCAACTTATTGTCTTGGCAACAGCCTGAGTTCTTCAGGGATTCCAATGAGACTCCTTTGACCAACAACTCAATTAGATGTAACCCAGTCCTGGGACTGGAAACTTCATTTGACTACAAGAGATGACCAGTTGGGGCTCTCTCTCCCCCATTATTTGGCAGTTCCCATTAGATTGCCTTCATATATTTACATATTTTAGGAAGCTTCTACTGTATTACGTTTCCATATTATCCCTCAAATGGCCCTTACTTTTAGCTGTCTCTCCTCATATTCCCTCCCTCATCCCCCTCCCCTGACTTGATCCTCCCATTTCAGTCCCTTCTATCTGTTGTGGGGTATTTGTACACTGTGTGAAGATGTATTGCTGTGATTGGTGTAATAAAAAGCTGAACAGCCAATACTAAGGCAGGAGTGTATAGGTGGGACTTCCGGGCAGAGAGAGAACTCTGGGAAAAAGAAAGGTGGAGTCACCAGTCAGACATAAGATGCAGGATGGGCACTACAGAGATGAGGTAACATGTCATGTAGAAGAACATAGATTAAAAGAAATTGGGGTTAATTTAAGTTATAAGAACTAGTTAGGGGCTGGAGACTTGGCTCAGAGGATAAGAACACCAGCTGCTCTTCCAGAGGTCCTGAGTTCAATTCCCAGCAACCACATGGTGGCTCACAGCCATCTGTAATGAGATCTGGTGCCTCTTCTGGTGTGTATATGTTAACAGAACATTGTATGCATAATGAATAAATAAATCTTAAAAACAAAGATGTAAACCACCACCTCCTAGCCTGATAAGCTTTTTTTTTTTTTTAAAGAACTAGTTAGGAATAAGCCTAAGCTAAGGTCAAGCTTACATAATTAATAAGAAGTCTCTGTGTCATTATTTGCAGGCTGGTGGACCTGATAAGAAAGTACTACTATACCCATCCATCCATAACTATCCTATTTACCTTAACAAGATCTATACGTCTCCCCACCCCAGTCCCTTCCTCTCTATATAACTTATGTTGTTCTATGGATTGTGCTTGGTTATCATTGACTTCACAGCTAATATCCACATATAAGTGAATATACAATATTTGTCTTTTTGGGTCAAGACTACTTTACTCAGGATGATTTTTTTAAATTCCATTTATTTACCTATGAATTTCATGATTTCTTTTTTCTACTGTTGAATAATACTCCATTGTGTAAAAATACCCCATTTTCTGCATCCAGTCTTCTGTTGAGGGCCATCTAGGTTCTTTCCAATAGCTGGCTATTATAAACAGAGCAGCAATGAACTTGGTTGAGCAAGCAACTTTGTTGAAGGATGAAGTATCCTTCGGGTTTATGCCCAAGAGGCGGATAGCTGGATCTTGGGGTAGATCTAGTCCCATCTTCCCGAGGAACCACTACACTGATTTCCATAGTGGCTGTATGAGCTGCAGCACGCATTCTTAGTTGCTGGGCCATCTCTCTAGTGGCCAAAGAACGACTCCGAACCTATGACTTTGTGCGTGTAAGGAAGCACTGTCCCAAAAAGTTAGATCCCTAGCCAGTCTTGTTTTGTGACTCCTTGCAGTTCCTGTCTCCACGCCCTAAACTAATCTGTCACTGTCACTACAGATTACTTTGCATTTTCTAGAATTTCCGATAAATGGGTTGGAGTGGTGTGTCTTCTGTGTTTTCAACAGGAAGACTGGTTTGGTGATGTGGCCACGTTGCATGCCTGGCTAGTTTGTTCCTTATATGTACATATGTATGTGTGTATGTAAGCATGTATTTATTTATTTATTTATTTATTTTTGAGATAGGACTTCTCTGTGTAACAGTCCTGGATGTTCTGGAATTTGTTCTGTAGACCAGGGTGGCCTCAAATTAGAAATTTGCCTGTGTCTGTCTGGGAAAGCATGTGCCACCATGCCCGGCTAGTTTGTTCCTTTTTGTTGCTGAGAAGCAGCCTACTGTGAGAATATGTACTTTTGGTTTATAGAACTGTTGGTTGTTTCTAGGTTGGGGCTAGTAGGGTGAATGTTTTGTCACCGTGTTTATCCATGTGTGTTTTCATTTCTCTTCCATAAATACCTAGGAATGGAATGGCTAGATTGCTCATAGGGTATATGTTTAACTTAATAAAAAACTGCCAAACTTTTTCTCAAAGTGGTCATACCATTTCTTGCTCTTAACAGAAACATAATGGTGTTCCAGTTGCCTTACCTCATTGCCAGTATTTTTTTTTTGTTGTTGTTGTTTTTGTTTTTTGAGATGGGGTTTCTCTGTAGCTTTGGAGCCTGTCCTGGAACTAGCTCTTGTAGACCAAGCTGGCCTCGAACTCACAAAGATCCGCCTGCCTCTGCCTCCCAAGTGTTGGGATTAAAGGCGTGCGCCACCACCACCCAGCTTATTTTTTTAAAATTAATTAATTAGTCAATTCATTAATTTAAGTTTTTTTTATTATTGTTGTTTTTGTTTGTTTGTTTCTGTTTTTTGAGATAGGGTTTCTCTGTAGTTTTTAGAGCCTATCTTGGAACTAGCTTTTGTAGACCAGGCTGGCCTTAAACTCACAGAGATCTGCCTGCCTCTGCCTCCTGAGTTCTGGGATTGAAGGTGTGCCACCACTGCCCGGCTTAATTTAGGTTTTTTGAGACAGAGTTTCCTCTGTGTAGCCCTGGTTGTCCTGGACCTCACTATGCAGACCAGGCTGGTCTCAAACTCACAGCAATCTACCTGCCTATGCCTCCTGAATTCTGGGATTAAAGGTGTGTGTTACCACATCTGGTTTAATGTTTTTTTTTTTAAGTTTTACAAATTTCTGCTATCAATACCAGTATTTTTATTTTAAAAATTTATTTATTGGGGGCTGGAGAGATGGCTCAGTGGTTAAGAGCACTGACTGCTCTTCTAGAGGACCTGGGTTCAATTCTCAGCACCCACATGGCAGCTCACAACTGTCTAAAGAGCCAGTTGCAGGGGATCTGACACCTTCACACCAATGCACATTAAATAAAAAGTTAAATAAACCTTTAAAAAATTATTTATTAGTGTTTTGAGGTAGAATCTCAATACAGAGCCCTGGAACTTGGCCTTGGGTTGGCCTGGAACTTGCTATATAGATTAGGATGGCTTTAATTAAAGGCATGTGTCACCATGCCTGGCCCGAAAACTATATTTTAATTAGAAATTCTCTTTATGTTCTTTAATAGTTGTAAGGCACATAAACATATATATATGTGTGTGTGTGTACAATTTTATCAAGTTTCCCACTTAATATTATTTTTCTTTCTTATTCCTAACTTTCACCCCCTCTCTTTCATTCCTTCTTTTTCAGATCTTATTTGAATTCATTCTGAAGCACCTGCCCTTCTCCTAATTCATAGTGGAATTGGTTTTCTTCTGTTCTTTTCCCTTTTGCCAATTCCCAAGGGATGAAGCTGTACACATGCAGGCAACACCCCACCCCAGAGCTAGCCTGTAAGCCATCCCACTCTGGGAAAAGAAATGTCCTTCAAAACCTGTTTGAGAATCTTAATGAGGAGAAATGCCATTATCCCTGACCTTCTCACACATCTGTAGACAGAAGTTTCTGTCCTGCCAGTCCTGCAACTGTTCAGTAGCAAATAAACACATAAATGCTTATATTAATTATAAACTGTTTGGCCTGTTGCTCAGGCTTATTACTAACTAGCTCTTATGACTTAAATTGACCTACAATTCTTATCTATGTTTAGCCAGATGGTTTGGTACATTTTTTCAGTGCAGTATTCTCATCTTGCTTCCTCTGTGCCTGGCTAGTGACTGTGTCTCTTCTTTCCTCTTCCCAGAATTCTCCTAGTCTGGTTGCCCTGCCTATACTTCCTGCCTGGCTATTGGTCAGTTAGTGTTTTATTAAACCAATGTGAGTGACAAATCTTTACAGTGTACAAGAACATTATCCCACAGCACACAACAGTCATAAAACAGGCACCTAGACCTCCCCCTCCTCACTATTAGCTATTTTCACTCTTTGGCCTCTATACCTTGTCCATCAACCAACAGCAAATAGCACATCCTCAACCTGCAGCCCATTACAATGGGATCTGTCCTCCTGCTGAGAGTAGGCCCTGATGATTGACAAATTGTTAATGCCAGAGGGAAAGAGAATAGAAGAACTTGGCCTGAGCTCTCATTTGGGAGACACAGAGAAGTAGCAGGTTGGCCCAGGGTTAAAACCAATGGCCAATTAGGGTATTTGTTCCATAGGGTCTGACTAGGGGTTTGACTGTATGCACATCCTTGCTAACTGGGCTCATCATTAAAGGATCTGGGAGGCAGATGCAGATAAAAACAGTATGGTCAGAACAGCTGGTGCAGCAAGAGCTGGTGGCTCCTGGGACAAATGCCACAGAGCCATTTGTAAAGTGCTACTTTGCCATCCCCTGTGGACTTACTGATCCTTCAAAGGGGAGAAGAGGAAGGGAGACAATAATGGGTGTAGGATTGCTTTGCTCACCTCTCAGGCTGACAGTCAAATGGAGTCAGGGGTTAACAGCCCTAAAGACAGCCACATGTCACCAGAAGATTCCTTAAGACTTTAAGACACACAGAAGTCACCCTCCCAGCTTGCTCATCCCTTCCACTCAATGCGACATAAAAGAGGCTGATCCCCATGTCATATTCACATTTCCTTCTTTTCGTGACAGAGTTCCTAGCCCAGGCAGGCCTGAACTTGCTACATAGCCGAGGATGACTTTAAACTCCCGAGCCTCCTGAGTGCTGAGATGGCAGGCTGCCTGGCTTTATGCAGAGCTGGGAATGGAAGCTAAGCAAGTGCGTTACCAACTGAGATGTAGCCCCCGTACCCCCGCCCATTGTTCACATTTCTCAAATTCCACAAGCAATATTTGAGAACACTAGGGTTTGGTCATCAAGAATAAGGATGGGCTAGCTGGTGCAGGCCTGTTTCTCGGATCCATAGGACAAGCTTTCTTAAAGCAAACTAATCAGGGATGGCAAGATGGCTCAGTGGATAAAGTGCACATGGGAGGGTCTGAATTTGGGTACCCGGTACTCATATAAACTTGGATGTGGTAAAGGTTTGGAATGAGAGAACTGATTCCATACAGTTGTTTTCTCATTTCTATATTTGTGCTGCAGCATGCACATGCCTGTACACACACACACACACACACACACACACACACACACACACACACACACACACACACACAAACACACCACTAAACAAGAGATGGCTCATCAGTTAAGAGCACTTGCTACTTTTCCAAAGGACCAGAGTTTGACCCCCAGCACCTATATCAGGTTTCATAATTCCTGCTCTAAAGGATTGGAGCCCCTGGCCTCCTCGGACACCCACACTCAAGCACACACACCAAGTGCACAACCACACAAAATTTAAAATCAGAAGCTGGGATACGGTGAAATGAGTTTGTAATCCCACTATGTCAATTGCCTATATACCCTGATGAGTCTAGCTTGTGCCAAGTTGGCATAAAATTAGCTAGCACAATGACCCCTTGCCAACTTGACATACAATCACATCACTATTAAGTCATAACCTTTCTTTTCTTATTCATCCCCAAGATCTCACATTACTAGGAATATCACAATATAAAATATTCCAAATTTTAAGAGTCCCACAGTCTTTAAAAATTCAAAGACTTAAAAATCTAATCTCTTTAAAATATTTAGTATCTTAAAATCCAAAGTCTTTGTAAAATTCCAAAATCTCTTTAAAGTTTGAAGTATCTCAACTGTGGGCTTCTGTAAAATTAAAAAAAAATAAGTTAAATACTTTTTTACTTCAAGAAGCAGGGCACAGTCACAGTTTGAACAAGGCGAAAACTAAACTCTAACACTGTGGCTAACTCAGTGTCCAATTATCTGGGATCCACTCACGATCTTTCGGGCTCCTTCATAGGGTTTGGTTCCATCTCTGGCTCTGCCCTCGGTAGCACATCTAGCTCAGCCCTCAGTAGCACACACAGCTTGTCTTCTAGGCTCTAGCTGACTCCACTCTATTGCTGCTGCTATTCTTGGTGGCCATCCTGCGGTACTGGCATCTCCGAAATGTTCAGGTCTCTTGCTGCAATTGGGCTGCACCTCCAGCTGTCACTCAGGGATGAGAGTTGGCTTCTTTCCATGCACTGTTCCCTTGAGTGGGATGAGGAGAAAACCTAAACCATGGTAGTTGCCCCCAAAGACCATCTCCTGGGTGCCTCCTGGTATTGGTAGTATCTAAATGACATAGCTCTAATTGGTTCAGACGTTCCAAGTTGTATTAGTTCCTTTTCTAGGTGTCATGAAGGAAGAGTTCATTTTAACTCGCAGTTTGAGGGTACAGTATGTCATAGGGGAGTCATGGAGGTAGGAGCAGGAGGCAGCTGGCCACATTGGGAGAGAGAGAGAGAGTGCGGGGGGGGGTGGGGAAGATAGGCTGGTGTTTGACTCCATCCCCACCCTTTTCTTTTTTCTTTTTTTTTTTTTTTTGAGATAGTGTCTTACTATGTATGTAGCCCTGACTGTCCCGAAACTCTCTGTGTAGACTACTCTAGAAAATCCCTCAGGTACATGCCCAGGGGTTTGTCTCTCAAGGTGATGCTAGACCCTATTAGGTTGACAACCAATATAAACCACCACATAGGTCACCCTTCCTCAGCTTCAGTGTCTGGGTCTGAACTAGGTACCTGAAAGAGGCCTCTTGTTGCTGTCAGGAAATGGGCCAGAGGGCCTGTCTGGGAGGCCCCTGACAAGGCTAGCGGGCTCATACCCTGGGGGACTAGGTTAGAAAGGTTGTTGGTGAGGTTGGTTCCTATTGGTAGGGAACCAAATGAGAGCGCCAACAGTACAACTTCACCCTGCGTGTCAGGGCTGGGCATCCTTGGCCCTTTATGGGTGGTTTGTTACAGACATTTTTGGTGTGTCATGGTTCATTGTCCAGTTGAATAGGACATTTTCATTTGGTTCAAGAGGCGGAGCTCACATTCAGCTGGGGGACTCAGGATGAGAATGAGGGAAAAAGTGTGTGCGTGTGTTGGGGGGGGGGTTGCACGCCCCTTCTGCTGTTTGGAGCCAGGAGTCAAACGGTGGCAGGTGTATCGTGGTTCTGGTGACTGTCTCAGCTTCTTATGTTGTCCCTGAGTTTTATAATATAATAAACGGTGAAAGAAATCACTTCAGTGGTTTGTGAAGCTGGCTGTCCTAACGCTGGTCTTCTGGTCATCATGTGGAGAGCAGGATCCACACAAATGGAAGGCGAGTGTGACAAGTGGTTCCTCTGTGTCCCTGGGGCCGTTGTGCTGGCAATGTTGGTGCACGACTATAATCTCAGCACTGCAGACGCAGAAGCCAGAGGCTCACGACTAGCCCAAGGCCAGTTGGGCTTACATAGTGAGACCCTGCCTCAAACACCACCCATCATAGCAACAAACTGCTGAAAAGGGTTGGAGATACAGCTCAGCGGTACTGTGTGTGTTTAGCATGCTGGAGGCCCGAGAGTTAATCTCTAGTATTGAGAGTCATTTCTCAGTGGAATCTATTCAAATGCTGATGTTTATCCGTGTATGGTGGTGTAACTATAATCCCAGCTACTTGGGAAGATGAGATGGGATGATAGCAAGTTCAAGGCCTATCTGGGCTATGTGGTGAGTTTGAGGTTCGTTTTTTGACAATTGAGCAAAACCTTGTCTCAATCTAAACTAAAACCATCATCACCACCATCATCACCCTCCTCATCCTAGAGCGGTGGGCTCATGCTCATCATCCCAGCACTTGGGAGGCTGAGGGGGGAGAATCAGAAGCTCAACGTCATCTTCAGTTACATCAGTTAATGCAGGTCTGGCCTACAGGAGACTGTCTCAAAACAACAAACAAGAAAAACTGTAGAGGGAAAGGACTCCTTGAAATGAAAGCATCTATTTCCGGTCCCCTGAAGGGCCTTTCCAGTCCAGTGAGGGACCCAGACCCTGCTTTGCGCTGGTGGCAAGGTGAGGGAGGCCTATTAGGTGTGGTTCAGTCTTGGGAGGCGAGCTGGGATCGCAGGCAGTGTGGGTGCAGGTGAATCACCTGGTTTCCTGGATCCCGGAAAATTGTGCCCCGGGCATTTTTGCTAGGCTGTTCTTTGAAGTCTTAAAGATGAAAGCTTTGCAGAGCAGAGCCACTCCCCACTGCAGTAGACAGAGGGAGAGGAGGAGGCTGCTCCTTGGAGTGGGAGTGGGGCAGAAGGGAAGTAGGGACCTGAAGGGTGAGCTGCAGTGGACCGAGGCGCCCTTTCAGCTCACCTTGTGGAGGAAAGCCCCTGCTCCTGCTGTCTTCCGGATAGACACTTGTTGGGGGAAAAATCCCCTCCTGCGCCAGCCTGCTGCACCTGAAACATTTAGGGTACATTGCCCTCACCCACTGATGCTTGGCAATGGGTTCTTGTGCTTTTGGAGGCCACAGTGCTGGGCATAGAGCTGTATGGTGAAGAAGAGTCCCTCCCCCAAAGCTAATAGTGTCACAGGTGGAGAAAGAAGTTAGCTCTGATAGGAATTAGTCAACTGCTTCAGTGGTAGTTAATCCTGTCCTTTCGGGATCTTGAATTTACCTTGGGGTACCAATCAGTTTCCGGGATTTCCTTGGTTGTGTCCAAACTGGGTGGCCCCCGCTGAACTATGGCTGGGCTAACAAGCACACAGAAAACAGAGTAACCAAACCCTTCCTATATTAAAGGTTGCACAGATTATGAGCCCTACTTTTAAAATGTTCTGGACACTTGAACACTGCTTATTAGAGAGCTATAAAGAATAGGCTTAATTTCAAATGCAGTCGGGAAATTCTCCCACTTATTCAATTTGAATTTGCTTTTTTGAGAATTCATTTCACACCTAATATTTCAGGGATGTTTAACTGCTTGGCTGATGTTTTCAGGGAGCTGCGGGGCTGCCAGGCCAGGAGAGTATGGTTGGTGTGACCCGGAAGGCCTGATGGCATGCGGAAAGGGGAACCGCTGTTTTCTGGCATTAAATATTAAATATATACACTGGTCAGTAATGATGAAGGCCTCCAGTTCCTTTCACTGTGTTTGGAAGTACGCCTCTCCCTGACCCACAAGGCTGCCAGATTTGGGGCCCTATCCTGCCCAAGCAATGTGGCCACAGCCCTGTGCTCTTGGGTCAGGAAAGGTGAGGAAAAACAAGGCTGTGTTGTCTCCCGGAGAGGCAGGACTGGCAGCCGGTCCCTGGGCACACCAGTTTTAGCTCATTGGCCTCCCTGCAGACAGGAAAGCAGATGGGGTGGAGGGAAAAGAAAGAGGTGGGTGCACTGGTGGAATGGACCCTGGACCAGGGCTGAGGAGGAGGTTTCAGGCTCCCTAAGGCCTCTGAGGAGAGCAGGTCGGCTAAAGACAAGAAGGAAGGAGCTAGCACACAGCCCGCCACCTTCTCAGGCCCTCTTCTCAGGTCTGCCTCCTCTAGACTTTGGTTGAGCAGTGTCAGAAAGAGTAAGAGGTGGCAAAGGCAATGCCACATGTAATCTGTCCATGCGGGGCTGATCCTCACCTCTTGTGACCATCCTTCTCTTCCCAGCATGCCCCCACACTAGTGCCTCTGCAGGGTCAGCTCTGGTGACCTGTGAGTAAGGGAGGCCAAGGCAACCCTCAACTCACACTTGAGGGAACTGGGCTGACTGAAGCCTGAGCTTGGAGCCAGTAAAGGAAATATTCAGCTCTTATAGAATGAAATTTAGAAGAAATTGATGGGAGACCACTTACTCAGGTTAGGGATGGAATTGTCATCACTTGGCATTTCCCCCTTTCTCACCCCTCTGTCCATCAAGGAAGACAGACAGAAGACTGTAACTGGAGACTGTGCTTATGTTTCCCGGGTGCCCAGACCTGAATAATCACACAGAAACTATATTAATTACAACACTATTTGGCCAGTGGCTCAATCATATTTCTAGCTAGTTCTTATATCTTAAATGAACCTATTTCTATTAATCTGTGTATCACCATGAGGCTGTGGCTTACAGGTGTCTGTCTAACTCTGCCTTCTTTCTCCCTGCATTCAGTTTAGTTGTCCTGCCTGGCTCTATTCTGCCCTGCCATAGGGCAAATCAGCTTCTTTATTAACCAATGGTAAAAAAAAATATTCATAGCATACAGAGGGGAAATCCCACACCAGAAGACAAGAACAGAGAAGGAGATCTGAAGGGAAATCTGACCATAGTCTTTCTTCCCTTCTTTTTAAAAATAAAGATTTTTTTATTACTTTAGCTATGTATGTGTATGTTTGTGTGAGAGTATGTACATTCAGTTGTTGGTGCCTGCAGACATCAGAGCCCGGGAGCTGGAGTTACAGGCATTTGTGAGCTGCCCGGCATGGATGCTGGGAACTGAACTAGGATCCTCTGTAAGAGCAGTACACACTCTTAACGGCTGAGCCATCTCTTCAGCCCTCTCCCTCCCTTCCTTCTCCCCTCCCTCCCTCCCTCCCT
>PVIU01021103.1:0-32358 GCA_004026605.1 Ondatra zibethicus | reverse complement strand
GGGGTGGGCCTTGGACTTCCAACAGGGCAGGGCACCATGCCCTCTTTCAAGGAAGAAGGGGGAGGGAGGAGGGGTGGGGGGTAGTGGGAGGGGACCGGGAGAAGGGGAAGAAAGGAAAAAAAAATTTTTTTTTTATCTTTAATTATGTTCTTGAATGGAAAAAATAAAACAAAACAATGTATGGAAAAAAAAAAAAAAGCCAACCAAACAAGATCTCATATATCCCAGCTTAGCCTTGAACTTTCTTTGTAGTTAATGAGAGTCTTGAATTTTTTATCTTCCTGTAGCTACCTTCATAATCCTGGGATTCCAAGCTTGTGATCAGTTTATGCACACTACCAGCTGAGTGCACTCTGGGCCCTCCTTTAAAAAGCAGAGAAAAAGAGCAAGAAGCTTGGTCAAAATGACCCAGACACTAGCCTGGAGCAAAAGATACTTAGTACACAGCTTGACTAAGAAATACTATGCTGTACATCTCTGCAGAGTGGTGGGGGAAAGTTTGAACGCTACTCTGCTGAGCTGTTGGCCTGGCTGGTAATGCAGTAATGTCTTTGGGTCATTGCTATGGTTGGTAAGGCAACAAACGTCTCTAAGTCCTTTGTTTGTCAATTAACACTTTAGTTCCATTAACACTAGAGCAATTTACAATAAACATCTACGATGTGACTTTGTTACATTAAAAATATGTTCAGCTATGTAGCTTGATGGTAGATGGCTTGCCTGGCCTGTACAAGTCCTGGGTTCTCGCTCTCTGTCTGTCCATCTTTCCATCTCGGTTTCTCTGTCTTTCTCATACACAAACACACAAAAATGTCATATATAATTTCTATATTTATGGAATAGCTTCAGAAAATAAATATTTCATTAAATGAATTTTTTTCCTTTACTGAGGTAGTCTAATTCAGACTTTGTAACTTATTCTTTTTAAATCGTCTCATGTTGAAGCCAGTGGTGGTGCTGCATGCCTATAATCCTAGCTCTTGGGAAAGAGGCTAAGGAAAGGATGATCACAAATTTAAGGCTAGTGCTACCTCAGAGAGAGAGAATTCCAGCCAACATGGAGTAGACAGTCAGCTCCTATCTCAGACTAAATGAATAGATAGCACAGTGTATAAAATAATAGAACTAGATAGTGATGCTGTCTGCTCCTTTTATATGTCCTGTCTCTCTTTACTCTGAAAATTATAAACATGCTGCATCCACATAATTTTGCAATGAGAAAAATAGTGAGTGATCCTAGTAGCCCCTGCTTTCAATAGGCCAAGAAACAAATTTTTTTACTCTCAAAAATGAGTTATTGGGGTAAATATTCCCGGTTTTAGTATGCAGAAGTCCTTGCTGTGGTGCAGATATTAGGAGTCATCTAATCAGTGAAATGAAGCTGGAAGTGAAAGAACAGCATTTACCTTCAGAACATTTTGTTATTTGGCATAGCATTTGCTTTGTGTTTACTGAGGAAAGAAAACCAAAAGAGAACGAGAGGAGCCGGTTACAAAGAGACCTCAGTGTGACCAGCATGCTTGCAATGGCTGCTAGCTGAAGCAGGGTCAAATTAAGACTTGAAAAATTAAAGTTTCTCATGTACTTGGTATGTGCATTGTATAGTGAAAACAGAAGTTTTTAAAGAAGCCAAAAAGTGGTGTGTAATTCTGATTTCAACAATATTCTTATTAATTTGCTAACCCTCCGAAGAGAAATCATATTGACAATTCATCAGACATCTTTTGTCATGAGACAGCCACTATAAACAATTTTAAAAGTATTTCTTTTATGTGCATGTGCATGTTTTGCCTGCATGTTTGTCTGTGCATCATGTGGGTGTCTGGTGCCCATGGAGGCCAGAAGAGAGGGTTGGATTCTTAAGACTCGAGTTAGAGATGGTTGTGAGCCACCATGTGGGTGCTAGAAATTGAACCCAGGTCTTCTGGAAGATGAACCAGTGCACCGAACTGCTGAGCCATCTCTCCAGCCCTAGGAACAAAAACTGTTTAGCTGTGACACTGTGGAATCATTGCTACCATCCCTGACCGCTATGAAAATTTACATTCCCTGTCAAAAATTTTTACAACAGTCAACTATGAAATAAATGCAAGTTTGGAAATATTTCCTGAATTCCCTTAATATGTTAGATGTTACATTAGGGTCTGGGGATACAGGCAAGATGAATAAGGCATGACCTCATCTTTACACAGTAAGAAGTTTGAGGCATTGTTGGGTTATCTTATCATCCATAAGGCTACTAGCATAGTAACTCTCTAGATCAGAAACACATATTACATGTGACATTGCTCCAAATAGCGGGCTGCATTACAAGAAGGCTTCTTCATCTCTAATACTTTATTAGTGATACTCTTTTGAAACTCTCATTGCACAGCATACAGTGGACTAAACTGGAAATGTAATGTGAGTATTGAACAGTGTACTGTATTACTAGTGTTCTAAAATCTTCAGCTTCTAACGATCAGAATTTGAGGTGATAGCTGCATTTTATGTTGCAGATAATCAAAGCGTGGTGTAATATCAAGTGGTATTTAGAATACTGCTTGAGTCTTTTAAGGTTTTTTGTAGCATGTTCAGAGTAGAGTTTTTCTTAGTAGATAACATTTACAGACATACCTATTGATTCCTAAGCTAAATGTTTTTGATTGGAGAAGTTTTGAAGAACTTATGAAATTCACCCTCCTTTTTAAAATATTTTTCTTTCAAAGCCAAACAGGACCTACAGTTTTACAGTCGCCTGTATTGTTTTGATGTTGTCACTAGGTCATCCTAATCATTTCATTGTGCTCAAAACTTTCCTTTGAGGGATGTCCCATCATCACCAGACTGCTGTAAGTTGTCTCAGAGTATAAGTTCAATGCCTAAAGCCCCTTTATTTCTCACAGTAGGGGTTTAACATAGGAATTGGATCCTATGTTGAAAGTTAAACAGCACTTCAGTGATGGTTAGAACAGTCCCAGTAAAATAAATTTGAGGATTTTTGTACCATAGTATTTTTATACTACTTAAAAAAAACCAACAACTGAGAAACACTATAATTGCCAGGACAGTGTTTATTGACTTCATGGAATTGTACACTCATTTTCCCTAACCAAAAGCTTTCCAGTACACTGTGACTCTTGCTAGACTTGTCCCACGGTAAGAAAGTTTGCTTTGTGGGTTTTTTTTTCTCCTTAAAAACTTTTTAAAAGTTAGTTTTCCTAACTGGATGGGAGTTTCATAGTAGTGAATTTTTTCTATACTGAAGAATCTGAGATATGTATGTATGTATGTATATATGTAGTCCTGGGTCTGACTTCAGGGCAGCATTTACAAGCTAAAGGCCACTCTGGTGCCTAGCCTTTCTGTCCCTATGAGCTCTTATTTGAATTTTTGTATACAGAGCACAGAGGTGTCAGTTAGAGTCCTGTGCAATCTAAGCCCAGGAATCTGGGACTTTCCGAGAAGAGGAAGTGGAGGTGCAGCTGCCCTGGAGCAGGGGTTTCCTGAGTGGATTGCTTGCTTTTATGTGGGCCTACATGTTAACCTGTGCATGGGTACCGTGCACTGCCTATAAGTCATAGGTTTTGATCCAAACCTATTACTGTCTGTTTTAAATGTTAGAGTAAGTAAAATGTATCATCATCATCATCATCATCATCATCATCATCATCATCATCATCATCACTAGACTCATGTATATTATTCCAGCCACAGTGTTAGAAAGCTCCATTTTAGTTATATTGAAGAGCTTGCTCAACTGGGCATATATTCCCTGTGTACTTGACTTGAGTACTAGCTGAACTGTTTCATTTGGCTTTCACTTTCCCTTAAACTGGGCTATTGGCTCATACTGTGGGCAATCCAATTGACTGTCATGTAAATGAGAGCCAAAGCTTTGGCTTGGCTCTTTCTTTCCCAGTGTCTCCCCTCATTCTGGAAGAAACAAGATTTCTAGCCCCAAACACCTACATGTTGGGATTGCATGCAATGATGGGCCTGGAGACCCAGTCTCTGTGTGCTGGATCAGGCAGACTTCCTCATGGAAAGCCCCTCATTTGCAGGCTGCATGGCACTTAAACCCTTTCAAACTACTAACAGACTTCGGGAAAGTTACATCAGTCCAAACAAAGACACATTGCTTAAGTTGTTATTATACACCCCATGACATTACCTACACATCTACACATTCACACTACAATTATCTTTCCAGTTTGACAAATGACATTGGCTCTCTGTGACAAATGACGTTGGCTCTGTGTTAGCAGATTCAGGAAAAGTGGCACAAGTGTTGGGGAAAGAGTTTAAGGGCTAGACAACTTTTTGGAGTGGGAAAGGTTTTCTCATGCCTGAAAAATCCACTTATGTTTTGTCTAAAATTTGAATCTAAAATAGGGTGTCAAAACTGTCCCCAGGTGGTTGGGGTCCCACTTCTAAAATGGAAGTGGATCATGTGCTTTGCTGTGGAGTACATCGCGGGGGTTGAGGGGGATAGCAAGTGAAAGCAGGGTTATAGATGGATGTACTCTTGTAAGAGTGCACAGCCCTCAGGACACTGTTAGCAATTGGTTAATTAGCCATCTCACTCTTGCACCACTGGCTGCGTCTGCACCAAGTGCTGTCCCAAGATAGGGTTAGGAGTTTGCCTCCGCGGCATTTTGTGGTTGTTAAGCAGAAGTCAGATGAAACCTAGCCTGGACACGTATTTATTTTAAAAGACAGACAGAAGGATCAGTCCCGAAGGGGGAATGGCAACTACTTAGTGAAATAAAAGCAAATGAGGACAGATGATCCACACAAGTGAGGAAACCCATTTCTCTTGGTGGCGGAGCTTCCCAGAAGGCTGGAGGGAGATAGGCAGAGACCAACTCAACGTGGCCTTCTGGTCTGCAAAGGTTTGGCCTTCCCACGGCTCGGAAGCTCTGGTGGCCATTTTCTTTCCCCTTTTTCTTTCTTTGGGTAAAGGGAAATTAAAACGGAAAAGCGAAATCTCCCAGCACCAACAACTCGGCTCCTCCCCCAAAAGAAAAAAAATTAAAGCCCAGGTACTAAACCCAATCCACATGCATCCTGCGAAGCTCTCGCAGTCAATTCGATCCCCTTTGGCGAGCCATGCCGAAGGAGACGCTATCTGGAAAAAATCAATCAGAGCTCACGCCCCGCGCCGCTGCCGCTGCCCCGGCGTTGCCGCCGCGGCAGTGGCCAGGAGTCAGGGCTGCAAGACGCTCTGCCGCAGTGCACGTTCGTCGCAACCTTCCAGCTCAGGGTGAATAATGGAAGCGCAGCGTGGAGACAATCAAGCTGATTTATCGCGCAAAATAACTCACTGCTTCAGTCCAGCTCTTCGATGTGCCGCTTTAAATCACAAACACGCGCACACAGATCCATAGGCGCTCACACATGCACAGTGTACACGTGTGTGTATGCACGTGCGTGTGTGTGTGTGTGTGTGTGTGTGTGTGTGTGTAAGTATGTATGTGTTCATTCGCGCGTGCGCGCCAGGACCAAGTGGAAGGATTCAGCATAGCGCATATGAAAGGGAAAACCAAAAGAGCCCAACACAGTACCCCATCTTTTGCAGCATGGGCACGTTGGCGCCAAATAAAGTCTGAGCAAAGCTAAAGTGTGAGACAACCCAACGTTAAGGAAAAGTCAGTAAAAACTGGGGCCTTTTGTAGGCAAAGCAAAGTCCCCCCCCCCTTTTTTTTTAAATAGAAAGAAAAGGACTATCATTAACTGAGATCAGTTCTAAAATGATGCTTTTCAATGCAGGCGAGTGTTAAAGAATGCAATGTAAAGTTCCTGGGCGAACATCTGGTGAAGACATCCTAAGAACACATCTGAAATGAAGAAAGCAGTAAGAGCCTTCTTTTACAGATCATCTGTGCCAAAAAGGGGGGAGGTTTAAAACTTTGTTTTCAAAGTGTGTTTTGGTCTCAGGGGCCATCTGCTTTGTGGGTAGAAGCCTGACCCCAGTGAACGGAAGTAGAGTCCTGGGTTCCTTATTAGCCTGGGCATGAGCAAGTCTTCCCTTTTCAATGGCTCCTTTTCCTCTTCTGTAAAAATACAGAAGGTAAATGGTTTTTCTTGGCATAGTGACTTCAAAACTCCATTTATGTGGTGAGGCTTCCCAAAGAGAGGGGGCACATTCTTCAGGTGGTTTCTGTGCAGAAGGATGGACTGTATGCGTCAGTCTAATGGGCCTCAATCCTCAATGTGGAGAACTAACTCAAAGTGTGTTTAGCATATAACAGAGGCTGCCTGAGAATAGTAGTGTCACATGGCTCTGCTTTTGAGGAAGAGGAGAAAGACTATCTAGATCAGCCAAAAGGATTTGCAGGGTGGAAAAATTTCAATGGTTTTGTTTATTAATAATCTGTATACAAAATGTACAGGATCACTTGGATAATTCAGAGTGAGTAACATTTTAGTGGGTCGTATCTGTGTGCCAGGTTGGCTGTCTAGATTGGCCAAATTAATGCAATTAATTACTCCCTGCCTACTGTTAGAGAAAACAACTCCAGGCAGAGAGGGTTGCATGCAAGGATTGCTGTTGGATATTCTTCATCTGTGTAGTGATGGCTAGGGCCAAACCACTTGCTAGTGTGGACATGTGTTAGTTGAGTAATCACAGGCAATTTAGTTTAGCTTTGCTTCAGTTTCCTACATTTATGTAGTAGGGAAATATCTGCAACTAATTCATAAAGGTGCCACAATCAGATGAATCATCTCATGAAAGTGCTTAGACCCCCCAAGGCGGGTATAAGAAATAAGTGCGTGAATGTTAGGGGTTATTATCACACCACTGTGCACACAGAACAAGCAGGGCTCAGATAAAACAGATAGATAGTTGAATGGCTCTTGGGTTTCAAATAAGGTCTCTAAGCAGTTTATCTGTCTTTTCTGATGTCAGCATGAAGCAAGGAACTCAACAGTCTTTCTTATTAAGAATAACCAGAGCATTCCTCAAATCTCCAATACCATATGAGCTGGAGGGTTTCCCACTTCACCAGACCAAGGCAGATACCTAACAGTGACTCTGTATGTCCAGTTCACACATAGTAGTTCTCATCCAGGTGAGAGGAAAGCAAGGTGTTCTTGGGAGAGAAGTTTCTGAGGCGCCAGTTCCTGCCTTTTCCTATTGGGCTGTTTTCTTGCCTGTACCCAGTTTCTGTCATTGAATTATGAAGACAAAACCACCTGAATCCCCGGCGTGCTCCTCTGTGTCCTTAGTTTAAAGGGAAAGAGGAATGACTGGATTTCTCTCTTCTTTTAAGGATCCCCAGAGTGCATCCTTGGGAAGGGTCGCAGGCAAGGGATGCTTAAGGGACCAATTGTGTTTGTGTTTTCAGTTTGGGGCTGGAGGCAAGCAGCTTTTAAAGCTTTATAGAGGAAGTGGGGATTTGGTGTTTCCAGAGCAAGGTAGGTGCTGGCAGGATTAGGTCATCCTTGTTGGAAAGTAATGTCCCACTTTTTTCTGCATGTGCACTTTGCAGCCCTAGGTGCATTAAATGCTTGACCAGGGACAGTGGAACAGCCTACAGAGGACTGGCAGGCCTGGAACTCTCCAAGAGGAATGGATGGCCCAAGATGTCAGTGTTTAAGGATTATAGGCTCTAAGGTTAAGTTCCGCCCCCCCCCCATCCAGAAAGGGTCTAGTTGACTGCATGGAGAGAAAAGTCGATTCTCTCCAACCTGCTAGTGTGAGTTGACCCCACTATTCCACTTGGTCAATCTCATTAACAGAATTTCCAAAACAAATGAATAAAAATACAGAGCAGGGTGTGCCTGCTTGCCCTTGCCTTGCTCCTGGCTGTTTGGCCTGGCACATTGTTCCAGCAGCCCACAACTCCCCATCACTTTCACAGGCACACAACTCTTCCCTTAAGAGGCTGTGCGTTTTAGAAAGGAAATTCAGTATACTTACACTTTAAACATTTTTGGAAATCCAGCGTGGGAAACTCGTTTCCTCTCTTCTGAAGGACCTAACATCAGAGGCTGTGAGTGCACAGCCTCACTCAACCTCAGCCTCCCAGCATCCTTCTTTGTGGGGATTTTGTGAAGCCCCGGTTTTCTGTTTCTGAGTTTCGAGGAGGAGAATTTGAGCATAAATTCAATTCTGCCTCTCACTCCCATCTCCACCCATCCTGATCACGGGGATCTCCCCCAAAAAAGAGCCAGAATCTGGGGGAGCGGAGACCAGGAGCTGGAAGCACAGAAGTGCGGGGCCAAGGTCAGGTCCGCTGGCTGACCACTAAAGTGGGTGGCGGTTAGGCGCCGCCCTCTGGCCCAGGAGCTGACCTAGCCGCTGCCCCCTACCCGGCCTGGTGTCTGGAGCATCTCTAGCGGAAGGAGGGAGCGCCACCGCGGAATAGTCCCTGATTCCCCCGTGAGTGCCTTTGCGGGAAGATCAGCTGTTGAGCACAGCTGAACTTGGAAAGGCTTTCCCCCTGGCCCTGCTTCATTCCCTGGTAGAGACTTGTGAGAGTCTCTAGTCCCAATGTTTCTGTCTCCCCAAAGCCAGGGACTTGATCCAATAGTCTAATAATGCACCCTAGCCCTTGAACCCAGAATCGCAGCAGGCTATTCCCAGGTGGCTTAGGATAATGGAACAAGTTTACCAATCCCTTGAGGGGGAAATGGTACAGAAATCTGAAATACTGTAAGCGACTAAAAACTAAACCTAAAGCAAACCAATGCCAACTTAAACCAAAGACCAACCAGAGTCAAAGCAAAAATGCCCTTTCTTCATTACTGAATCATAGCGTCCGCCCCCCAAAAACTTCAATGAGTTTACTTTTGCTCACACACCAGGGTCCTTGAATCTTTCAGGAAAACAGAGTTCTTCCAGGCCCTTCTGGAGGGCGCTCTTAATGCCACCGTGTTAAAACGTTTTACAGGCAAGGTTTCAGAGAGACATCTTTCCCACGAAGGAAGGCTGAACGGTCATATCTGTTTACAGAGAGGACTGCCTACAGAAAGGCAGAAAGATGGGATCCAACCCAACCAAAAACTACATTTTCCAACTTTGGAACCACAGTATGGAGTATTGTGGGCCACGGAGTGTCTGCCCCTGGAGCAGACTGTATGCTGGGCTATTTCCTCCCACTGCCTGCTGCAACTCTTCCACGGACATTTTCCTTTCCCGTTTCTTTTTTGGTGGTTGATTGTAATCCTTCCTTCCAATACCCAGAGTTAAGTCCCTATAGTCCTTATGTTTGTGCCTTGAGTCAGGCTTGTTCCTCACATATATGAGGTGGAAAGCCTTTTCAATCTAGCTGGCAGAACGTGAACCCAGACTGGAAGGCTGTGGCCAGGGCAGAGCAGTCCACCACCACCGTCATTTATTTACACCCTGGGCATCTCATGGTGTACAGAATGAACTTCAGGGGGGAAATTGCAGAGTAGTGTGATTCCTTAGGCAGGAGAGCTTGTGAAGGTTGTAGACCCCATGACTGTACGGAAATGACTAAAAGTGGTTCGCCGAGAAAACATAACGTTTTTGGCTTCCTGAGTCTAAGACATCACAACACCCTAAGTAAGCCTCCACCCCACCCCTCTTGGCAAACACCAAAACAGCCCCAACATTCCTGGTCCTCTAGTGGCTCCCACACTGTTGTGTGGTACCTTTAAAATTATCTCTTTGAAAGATGATACCAACTTTCACGCTTCCTTGTTCCTGGTAAGTTTTATTCATGCAGTGTGAGCTCTGAGACTGCCTTTCAAAGCTTGACGCAGGTTTCAACCCTGGAGTAGGGAAGGAGTAAAGACTCCAACTATGCCTTCAGGGAGAGAACGACTTTTTATCTGGTTTACTGGGGGAGGGTGCTGAGTGCAAAGCGGGCAGCTTTGTAGAAGACCCAGTCCATCAGCTTTGCTAACATTGGAAGCACAATTTCAACATGTTCATCGTTGTTTGCTTAAATGCCAGGGTAGGGCACAAGGACACACTGCCTTTGGAACTTCTGTCCCTCTCCCCACCAGCTGTGAGAATACAGCACACACCTGCTTGTTTGAAAGAGGCCAAAATCCAGTTTCTGCCTCCCAGAGAGTATGAAGACCCCTTCTGTTGAAACTACAGTGTGAGGCATTTGCTTGCAGCTCAGGAAAGGGAAAACACTTTTGTGAAGACTCACTTAGAGACTAGGCCTGGCAATCTTCCTGTTAAAGCTAATGCTAGGAAAGCGTGCAGTGCTGGGATTCTAAGATCAGAGTGTTAAACATGTGTCTCAGCTCTCTGTTTCCATAGCTGTATTTTCCATTTCACTTATTCCTTCTTAGGGACCCCCACCTCCTCAAGCATAGGAGATTAATAGACATACACCTACTTTCCTCAAGATAAAAACTGTCACTAAATTTAGGAGGTGGTATTGAAACCAAGAGTCACAACTGTACATACCCATTGCCATTGTTTATTTAAATTTATCCCAACAGTTCTTTTAAGGACTTGGAAAAGTGTAGCAAGTGCTACTGGGGGAAAGAAAAAAAAATCAAGTTAGATGCATTTTACTTTTTCAGATCAAGGGAAAGGACTCCGAATAAAAGGATAAGCTTTATGCAGGGTATTTTTAAAACACTTTTCAGTAGCTCTAGGCTTTCCTCCGCTAGATCTCTAAGAGTCATCCAGTTCCGCTTTCACTTTTCCCCCTCACACCCTCGCTAACTCGCTTAACAATCTCTGGCCGGAGGCCTCGGGTAGCGGCCAGATGACCCCACAGGTTTCCCCTGACCACAGCGCTCAACTTCAGAAGAAGCTAGGGGAAAATGTCTTCTTCGTAAACTGCAGATGGAACAAATCATTCACCCAGTTCACCCCCGAGCTGCGGTAGGAAGGACTTCGGTGGATCCTCCAGCTGGGACGCGCGCACTGGGACCACGTCCGCCGAGGTTGCGGCACGGCCCTACGCGTCCTCCGCCCTGCGGAATGACCGGGTCACTCTACGCCCAACCACCCTGCCACCCCACACCCGCCTCCCCGGCTCTGCGCCGCCACCACTCGTGCTCCTAGCCGGGCTGCGGTGTGGTTCCCTCCCCCATCGCGTGCACCCCCACGCGCGTGGTTGGGGTTAGTATCTGGGAATTTGGCTGCGAAAACACTGGGTCCAGGAGGGCCTTGGAAGGAAGAGAGACCCGGCGGAGACTTCACAAGCCACAAACACCCGCCCTGGCCACCGAGTCCGGGTAGGAGGCAGTCCGCGGGTCCCCAAGCAGGCCCTGCAAGTGCATCCTGTTGCATTCCCTTCCAAGTCTTCGGAGATTCGGCTTTTTAGAAGTTTGTAAAGTTGTCCCACCCCGCCCCACACTCATGGGCGGTGGTCACACTAGGGGGTCACACTGTCCCCAGCCCTCTATTCCCACTACTGAAGTTAGGGGAAGGGGTCAGGATGAGAGTGGTTTGGGCGGCTGGAGGATTGGGGTTCAAACACCGTCCAGGAGCCCCCAGGTAGGCGATGAGCGTTTGGAGGTGGATCAAGGGGCACTACTTCTCGGGAAGCGCAGTTTAATCGCTCCGCCCTCCCCAGGGGAGCGAGAGGCCGGGGAGGAAAGAACGATTTTAATTTTTTTCTTTTAAAGAGAAGGTAGCTGGTGACCCCGGTGCTCACCCTTCAAGTTCCCCTAAGCGAAGCAGGGCGCCACCTACAGTCGAGTTCTAACTAGCACGATGGTAAGAAAGCCAAGTTAAGGTGGCCCCATCTCCTTTCAGCCAGTCCAGAGACAGTCTGTTAGCAGTAGCAGATATGTACATTGGGGGCCTATAGAGGCCAGGAAACAGAAGTAGCGCCTCCGATTGGACGTTTGCCTTCTGAAGTTTTGACTGGATTTTTATCCCAGTATCTCCTCCAGGTTTCAGCCAAGAACAGTCGGTTTCACTGGAAACAGTATCTGTGTGACCTTGGACAAGTCACTCAGTCAGTCTTTCTTCTTTACCCCTCCTTCACTTCAGAACTATGGCTGTCTGATAGGGCTTCTTCTTCTTCTTCTTCTTCTTCTTCTTCTTCTTCTTCTTCTTCTTCTTCTTCTTCTTCTTCTCCTTCTCCTCCTCCTCCTCCTCCTCCTCCTCCTCCTCCTCTTCTTCTTCTTCTGACAGAATAGGTGAGAAATTGCACATGCTACGAGCTCCTACCTATTTCTAAAATGAAAAAGAAAAATTTTCGAGAAATACAACTTCTAAGACATTGTTTAGGTGCTTTCTGATTCATGAAAGAGTAGGTAGGTTTTGAGAAGAGAAGAGAAAGTCAGCCAAGTGGCCCTAGTGGCTGACGTGAATGAAGGCTACTAACTATTCTATCTAATCTCACAGACAAAGGAAACATATTAATGGATGGTTGGAACTACTTAATTATAATTTTACTTTATAAATTGCTAGTTACCATTTGAATGTCATACTGTATATGATATACAGTATTCCCATGGTTAAGATGAGGACACACAGTCCTGGAGATGCAAGCTATAGTTGCAACTTCAGCAGCCCCAAGTCTTTTTCAGAGCCTGTCTTTGATGAACAGTTTTAAGCTCTGGGAGAGTAGGTTAGGAGTTTTACATTAGAAGACAAAGGTTCTTTTCAGTAGCACCTCTGAAGACAAAGTAGGACTGTAAGTTCACACAAGAGGGAATGGAGGATCAGGGAGGTCAAAGGAGTCACTTTTGTGGGGGTGAGGGAAGTCAGGGCAGGAATTCAAGGTAAGAACCTGGAGGCAGGAACCCATGGGGGAGTGTTGCTTACTGGCTTGCTTTTGGCTTTCCTGGCCTGCTTTTTCAAGGGAGTCCCTTTAAGAAGTGGCAGAGTAGGATCATAGTGAGCCCCACTACACATAAAGTATCAGCTTTGGCATACTTAAAAAAGTTATCAAGACAAGCCAGGCAGGAGAGGTGGCTGCTTAGTGGTTTTGCCATGCTGAAGGGGTGGCAAAGGCTGGCCTTTGCAGCCTAAGTAGTGCTGATTACTGCAGTGTTTCTTCAGGAAATGTTGACAGTGGAAGAAAGAGCAAGGGGTGGGGGGGCAGTAGATGAAGCTGGAGACAGATTGACTTATATTTCTGTTAATATAATTAGCCTATGCTTACCTAATTGTCCACACAGCCAAATCCTATCAAACAGCCCAGTAAAAAGTTTAGTTTAATATAGCAATTGCTCTCCTGGCATCTGAACTACAGTGATTGTGTTTTGTTGCTCTGGTTATGAGAATAATATACATTAAGGTTGCCCCCACCCCAACCCAGTGGCAAATGCTCTACCACTGAGCTATACCTCAAGCCCACTACTATGTTTTTTTGTACATCAAATGTGTCACTGTTTTGCGTCCTTGTAATAGTAGTGACATTTCATAATGAAAGGTTTGGATTACACAGAGAAGCAAATTATACTACTTTCAGCATTTTAGGGTTGCCATTGTGGAAAATTATGCATGAGCTCTCCTTTGTATCCATCAAAGCATAAAACCCAAACCACCATTCCTATCTAGAGTGCCTCTTTTACACCAGCAGAATAACAAGACTTATCCAATGGCCTCAAAGTAGAGCTGAGAAAATAGCTCTGTCTATAAACTTCTCGGTGTATAAGTATAAAGACCTGAGTTCAATCCCTAGCACTATCTCAAACGCCAGGGAGAGAAGATCCTTAGGGATTGTTGGTCCACAACAATCTGCCAAGTTGGCAAGTTCCAGGTTCAGTAGGAGACCCTGTCTCAAAACTTGACATTGACCTGTGGCCTATGCACACACACACACACACACACGCACACACACACACACGCACGCACGCGCACACACACATGCACACATACGGCCTGAAGTTAAGCAACTGAAAGGTTTAAGTAGGAGCATTGTCTGTAAAGGCAAGCATCCCACCTGCATCCTCCTGCCAGCTCCAGCTATGATCCTTCATCCTGCCAATACATTACTGAGAGCCCAGACTTTGGCAGGTTGTCTCCGGTCTCCACATAGTGACAGTGTTTCTAATAACCTAATAGATTTTCATTTTGAAGCACATGCCACAAGGAATCCATTAGCAGAAGAGTCCTACTGGGTACCTAAAGTTATCAAATTAAGGTGAGGTGGTCAGCTTTGCAGTTTATTTATTTACTTTTTGGTGACTGGTGGGTATTTAAGAGGGCTTTGTAAGAAACAGTGCTTTCCATGTTCTGTATTATTCCAGGTTTTAGCAGAACTACAGAGAAATGCAAGAGTGCTTTTGCCTAGAGTTTAAGATCTAACTTTTAGGGTAGAAATTTCTTCCAGTCTCCTATTCTAGGGTCCAGTCCTTCATTTTGTCATAATAAAATAATAGACTAAAGCTGAAAGAGAATGTGTTCCAACTCAGATATTTCCTCTCTGAAGTTACGGGCATCATCCTACAATTCGTAATGTTACTGACTTCATCTTCTTTTAATATAGCTCCATAAATAAGTAGCTTGAGAGAGCACTTTAGGAAAGTTGGGAGCTGGAGTGTGTGACCTCATTTTATGCACAGCCACATATAGACAAGTTTACAAGGGACAGCGCTGTTCACTGAGGGCCCTTGCTCTGTTGTCTAATTTGTTATCGTGTTTCCATGTTATAGAAACACATGCCAGTCAGCATAAAGGAGTTTGTGGCCATGTGACTAACTAACTACTTCTTTTTGGTTCCTTTCTCCAGTGGTCTTTAGTGAAGAAAGGGCAAAGCAATGGGTCAACTTCCAAGGCACTCTGAAACTTGTCACTGTTCTCCGTGCCACCTGTGTTGAACAAAACCCTTGGCCAATGGCAGGCTAGCTTTGAGAAAGTGGATAGTTATTAAACAAAATGGCTCTTCACAACAGACTGCTGTGAGATTTATTTGAGACACTGAACTCCAGCTCCCACTCATAAGGATGGAGATGTCTGCAAAGTCATTGAGGAGAGCCCAATAAACAGTGTCAAACATTATTGGCTTTAGAGGGACCAATTTCATGGGACAGTTGCTCAGAAAGTCAATTACTTTATGCTCGTAGTAAAAAAAAAAAAAACCCAACTCAGTGTATTTACATCATTAAATGCTGCATCAATATCGACATAGAAGGACTCCTGACTGTCTGACACAGCAGAGCTGATGGCTTGAAAACAAGATGAGCCACACTCAAGAGTTTATTTAGGAGCCTAGACCTATGCACCCAAGAAGTCTAGGGATCTTGGAAACCATTTTGAAATCATTTGAAGGGCAATTGGCAGTTATAACACTACTAAAAGTATTAATAGTCAAGGCCATTGCCTGATGCAGCCCTGCGTAATTCCCACCATATGGAGATATCATTACTTCTATTTCGGGAGAGGGGGGAGTAGAGACTTCATAAAAGGTATACATAGAACTTAGACAGACCAGACTAGCTGCAAACCACACATTTCCCTCCGTGGTTTTCAGGCCCCTAACTTTCTCGGTCTGGGCTTGACTTTCTCTGTCTTCCAAGAAGAGGTTTACTTCTTTTTCTTGGCACCTCAAACATCATTTGCGTTGTGTGTGTTTACCCACACTGAGACCTTCTGAGATGGCGGCTAATTCCTTGGTCTCATCCTTATTTGTACACACAAGTGGCACACATATTTGGATACCTCATTCACTTCATCCCTGGCTTTGCGTTTTTCTCTTGACTTGTGGTTTTTGTTCTTTCCTGTGGTGGGGCCTGGCTCAGTGCTTCACATAAAGCTTGCTTCTTCAAAAATAATACTGATTGCCTGTAAGGCATTCAATCTGACCTTTCTCCTCCCCAAGCAAAGCTAGGACAGAAAATGAGAAAGAGTCCAGGCTTCTGTCCTTGGTCCCTTTACAGTCAGCCTCTGCCTCAAACCTCAAATGTAAAAGCTGAAAGCCTGGGAGGTAGTAAGAATGTCCAAAGGAAAGTCTCAAGGGGTGGCTTTATCACCCCCATAAACTCAACTTCTTGCCACAAACCGGTTGACCTCTTCAAATGAACTAGATTCTTGGACTGGCACCGAGGCTGTGATAGTGGAAACATGCCTATCTGGGGGTGAGGGAGGGTGAAGTGGAGGAGACAGCGATGGTGCCAAGAGTGGGGGCAGGGTGGGAGGAGGAGGTTTTCCCAGGAATTCCGGAGCTCTGGTTCCCAAGACTAGCAATTGCCCACTGTCCACAGGAAGTGGCGGTTCCAGCTTGTTCACCAGTGTGTCACATTACAGTGGCAGTGCGGGGCCAGCCTCTGCTAGGTGTCTGCTTGGAGTCGGCTAGCCTTTCCCGGATGATTTGGCCAGTGAGCTATTCAAGAGTATCAGCCTAAAAAGGCGGAACCAAGCTGGGGAGTCCGGACTGGCTCTTCATCTTTTGGCCTCTCCCCGGGCAGGTGCGGTTGGGCTGGGGGTGGGGGTGGGGTTGTCCTGCCCGTTGCCTGCAGGACCCGCACTTTGACTTTTGCGTTCCAGCCTCCTACTTCCCCAGAGCCTCTTCCGGGGCCTTGGGACCTTGCCCGGGTGTGGGGAACTCGGCAGTTGTCACCCATGCCCCAGCCTTGCTGGACAGCGAGATGGCGCACTCAGCGTGCCCGCGGTGGAAAGGTTAATTTAGAGTCGGAGAGCCCGAGTTTGGTGATCGGATCCGGTGAAAAGTTTCGTTCCGAAGTCTCGGCTGTGACCCGGCGGCCGCGAGCGGACACCAGAGGGCGCCGCTTTAATGTGCTTCAAGCCCGGGATCCGCGAAAGGGGTGCGGACGTCGAGGAGGGCTGGGAAACCAGTTCTCTGCAACCTGATGGCGCGGTCCCAGAAGAGAATCTGAGGGACTCCTCTGGGAGCATCCCTTTTCTCTTTCACCTTGGATCCAAAGCGGGGAACAGGGTGCCCCGAGGCCAGGTCCCCCTTTCCCACATTGCAAGATCAACTACAGGAGCTCGTGCCGGGTCTTTTTCACCACCTGAGAGTTCCTTGCAGAGCTGTCAGGGTGAGAAAGGAGGAGAGGTCCCCGACTGAAGCTGCACCCCCTCTAACTGCTAAGGAACATGCCTGCAGGCGTTGAATTGAGAGCGACTAATTAATTTCCTCAGCCCTTGTGCAGAATACTTTAGAATGTAAAAGTGAAGGTTTTCGATGAAAATGAAGCTTGATGGTGTGCACCTGCCACTAATGCACGGTACACCGTAACTTCCCTCATTAGAGAGATGGCTTGGGTTGAGAACAAGTCATATAGTGAAAATCACTTCAACACGTGCCTGTTCATATGCATAAACTCCCGTGTACCAGATGGCAAAATATAATGACATCTTAAACAGCTAATTGCATAAACCTTGTAATGCAGATAATTGCTGTACCAAAGTAGGAGTTAATAATTTCCCACTGTATTGCCTGGCTTCAGAGTAATCCTTAAGGAAGTTGTGACAATTCTAACACACTAAAGTTCACCAAATGGTAATTAAAACTAGCACTTATATCATTTGACTTTCAAACCCTTAATTATGATTTGGAAGAACTGCTCTGTGGAAACCCAGAAGTTTATAAATGGTTATAACATTTGATGCCTGTTATTCATCAAGTTTTCCTTTGCGGGTCTCATGTGGCACAATATTATAGAAGTCATTGGAGATATATTATATTCTCCAAAGTTATTTCCATAGCGGGAGGCCTGCATTTGGGAGCACAAGTGGTTAATTCCCATCCTCAGTGGATCTGTGGATTATTGTCAATTTGCATTTATTCAAAGAGCCCCTGCTATGATAAGTAACTCTAAGCCTTACCCCGTGGCTGACATTTCCAAACAGTTTGCTGGTATCTCATTTAATGCGCGATGCAGCTATCACCAATATACCATGCCTACTGTCCTTCCATGAGGGAGTCCAGGTCAGGTGCGATAAACTAGTTCCTCCAAGTTAGCTAGAAGTCACGAATCTGAAGCCATCAGAGCCCCAGGACCTGCACTGTTTACCACTGTATTTAATTGTCTCATGAGTTACAATAGGACCTGAATCAGTTAATATTTCTCTTATTTTCTAGTAATATTTAGAAATAAAACTCAAATGTAATAATTAATTTCTTAAAGTGTCTTTGATGGATTTACTTTCCATCAAAGTAAATTTTACGGTCATTTTCATGATCCTTCTCAGCAGAAGATATTTGCGGTTTACATAGGGTCATTAGTAAATAAGCCAAAAAGAGCACATTTGTAAAACTAGGTTTTGATTTCCTCAATACCTAGTTCAAAAGGCAAGCGAACCTTAACGCTTCTATTTCTCCACTTGACGAAGACTACAATTAGCTGTTAGCATTTTAAAAAGCACAGACAATAACACAGTTAGAACAGGATGCCCCGTAGAAAGCACACACAGAAGAACAATATCATCTTTTTTTCTCCATGTTGATATCGTAGCATTTCTCGTCTTATCATGTTGGGCAGATAAGATGAGAGATGCCAGCTGTCTCCTCAGCATGGGGCCACCCTTGGAGACTCCCTTCTGTGAGTTATGTGCCTGCCTCCTCCGCAGTTGCTCTTATGCTCAGTCCTTAATTTAGTGGGAGGCGTGGCAGCTTTGCGGTCAGGAGCCCCACGTGCTCAGTCTATTTCCACTATGACTTTGCAGAATGACCTTGGATGAGACAGACACTCCACATCCATGACATTCAGGTTCTTTCCCCAAAACACAAAGGCCCTGGCTCATTACACGTGTCCCTCCTTCCATCCTTCCGGGATGTTACGCAGCTGTTTCTCATCGAACTTTTTAAAATGGGAACGAGACTACCAGGTTGTACTTTCCTTAATAAAAGTAAATTCCAAGATGTGTAGGCCTGACCAGATTTCGCAAGCATTTCTCTGATAGCTGTTATTTTTTGGTGTGGTGCTCAAGGCATAAAGGGAAGTATGATGTAATTAGTCTTTGACATCACTGGTTCCTGATACAGCCAGTGACAGGCAGAGGGGTACAGCTACACAGTGGTGATCCCACTGCAGTGATAAGGACTACCGAAGCATATTATAAAGTAGGTTTCTATGTTCCTATGGTAGGACGGTTTCCTAGCAGAGCTGCCACCGGAACCGAATTTTGAAGCGCAGGTCAGATTTAATACACTGTATATCCATGGGATATGGGAGGTAAGAAGACATGGCTCTCTGGGGGTGACGAGGAAGACAGGTGGTCAGCAGTGAAGGGGAAAAGGACTCTAGGCAGAGGAGATAAGCCTAGGGCAGATCTCTCACAAGACTTCGTGGAGGAGTTTGGACTATACCCGAATTTAACAGGGGATTAAAACTAAAAGTAGCTGGTTTTAGACTGTTCATTATGACTGGTAATTACTGGGCCACCTGGAATGCAGACAGGGTTTCAGCTTGTTCATGTTGTCTGGGTTTTACTTGAGAGAATATGGCCACTGTACCTAAAGAGGAGTCTTACTTTGGCCGTTGGAGGGTTGGAAGTCTGCTTAATTCTGGTGATCGCCAGTGAACCAAGTTTCATATGAGGTTATTCTGTAATTGCTTAGTTTTAGATCCCTATAGTCTCTAAGCTGGTGACTCATCTCACATAGCAAGAAAAAAAAGCTATAATCATTGTAAAAGCCAAGGCAGAAAACTATGCTTTAAAATTCTATGCTTTAATTTTTTTAAAATGATTACTCTTATGTATGTTGGTTTGAGCTTAAGTGTTCAGAAGTTCTAGTCTGAATTTTGGAAATCAGGAGCATCGCTTTCATACACTGCTGGTAGACACATGCGTTAGAAATACTCTCTGGAGAACAACTTGGCAATACCTGAAAAGTCTTCTATCTTCTGACCAGCAATTCCACTTCAGGGAACATTTAGTCTTTGGTCTTGGGGACCAAATGTCAAGCTTTGTATGTGGGTCATCCACAGTACCCCATAAAATCTCATGCCTAGGAATTCATCTTGAGGAAGCAATCAAGCGCCGTCAGCCTTCCACCCTTGGGTTTCCTATTTGCATATTTAACCAACAGATGATCCAGAAAGCGAGAGATACTAGCACATATGGGGTCTTCCCTTTTTACCTCTCGGTCAACAAAACAACGTAGTAGCAGCTTTTTACATAGCATTTAAGAGGCTTTACCTGGTGTTTTCTGAAAGTTTAAATGTAGGGATGTGTTACTTTCATAACCACAACAAAGAGTAAGCAAAGCATTCAAATTGTTATCTATGCTAAAAAATAGAATCTATGAAGCAACCTTGTAGACCCATCTTATGGTGGAAAACAGCACATTTTGGGCTGCATTCTCCTGAGGACAAGGAAAGCTGATATAGTATTAAAATATCTATCTAAGACTTAGAATGGGCAAGGTTGTGAAAACATTATTACCTGGCCAGAATATAGGGAAGGATGAAACTCAGAGATGAGTGTTTGGGCCTCCATTTCTACTAGGGGCATTAGACATCTAGAGAGTGTGGATGAGGGCTTGGTGGGGAGGCAGAAATTAGAGACTGGGAACTGCATCAGATCGTTTAAACCTGAGGATGCAGGTGAACTAGAAACAGATGCCACAGGACTAAAGTCAGTTTTGAATCATCTTCAAATTGGATTGGAATGCTTATGACTTGAGGGCAGAGATAAATGTCAGTACTCCCCGAGGAAGACAACATCATCCTAGATTTCAAATGTATCCTATCAACAAATACTCAAGGGCTCTGGCCATTGTTTAATAAACAAAGAAAAAGAAGTAGACATATAAGAAGGCAAGATTATAGGAATAATGTGGCAAAGCATACAGGCAATGGAGACAGACCCACGTGGGCTCTGGTTATAAAAATAATATGGCAAATCCTTCAAATTGAATAATCCTCACATGTGCAGGAGAAATACATCCAAATCACAGAAATGTAGGGTGACTACAAAATGTTTGTAAGTACTCACTAGACACTGCTATAGCTACACACATTATGAGGCATTATTAAAGATGAAGAAAACACTTTGTATTGAAGAAAGATTTGACTCACAGGAAATTGTATGTATCTATAATATATATGTGTATATATATACATATATATATTAGAAAAATGTATAAAGCAAGGATTGGAGAATCTGAAAAGGAAAATAGTCTATTCATAATTACAATAAGAAATTTTAATAAGCACTTTAGTATCTAATAGAACCTAAGAATCTCAAATATGTAAAAACATAGGGAATTTGTAAATATCATGATAAACTTTGGTTTAACAGATATATAGAATGAGTCACCTTATAATGCCAATATATATATTTTTTCAAGCATATACAAAGATCAGAGAGTTTCTAAAATTATTCAGAAAATTCCCTCCCAGGTATTTAGGCAGTAAGTTCACATCAGTTAGATCCTGGGAGGTCCCTTCCCCTTAGATTTCTTTTCCTTCTTTCTTTGTTTATGAGCCAGGGTCTCACTATGTAATACTGACTGACCTGACTTCCTCAGATTCACAGAGATATGCCTCACCTCCATAGTTCTTGGAATACAGGCTTAAGTCACCATGCCTAGTCCAGATATTTTGAAATTAATAAATGCAGTTCTGTGGTCCTATAGTTCAAAGAAGAAAGAACAATGGGAATTAGGAAATAATTTAAATGAAAAAACAATGAGCAGATGTATTATAATGAAGCTAAAGCTATGATTAGATTAAATCTGTAGCGTCCTGCATGTACACTAGAGGAACATGTGTAATCCACATGGTAGGAAAGAGTGAGAATTGAAAAATCAACACTCATGAAGCATGTTTGGAGAAAGAGATACAAAATAAAAACAATAGCAGAAAGCAAGAGACAGAAAAACAATAATAGCAACTAATTAAAAGTAAACAGAGCAGAGGGGACCAAAATTCTAGTAGTTTATTTGACAAAACCAATAAAATTAATCATACTTCATGGGAAAAAAAAGAAGATAGCAAAAAAAGAAAAAAACCAGAATACACAATTAGCCCATATCACAAATTTCAAGAGGACATGGTTGTAAAAACTACATATACTAAAAATGTAATAACTATGCAAATATATACAAAAATATATGCAATATGAAAAAATCCCCCAAGAAACACATTTATTAAGTGGATGGTAAAGGGAAGTATAAGTAAATCAGTAATTATTAGAGAAGATGAATCTACAATAAAATTTTAAAAAAGAAAGATCTATGGCTTAATGGCTTTTCCAGGAAATTTTACCTGTCATTTAAAAGAATAATTAGTACTAATTTTCTGAGAATTCTGTCAGAGAACAGAAAATATGAGGACCCTTATGCTGTTTGAGTCATATGGATAGATTCTGCTGTGTTATGGTACATCACAGAATAACCTCAATACCAAACTTCTCCAAACATTCTGCACCAGCCTCTCTTGACAGATATAAAAGTGCCAAATGAAATAACCCTAGATGAAATAGCAAAGAAGCTTTAGCAATAATATGAAAAGCTAATATATCACGGCAAATAAAGGTTTATTCCAGGAATTCAAGGTTGGTTTGGCATTGAAAACTCCACCAGTGTATTTCATTAATTAAATAGAGGAGACAGAATATAATCACTTAACTCTATGCATGAAGACATCAAACAAAATTTAATATCCAAATATGCTATTGCAAACCCTAGCAAGCTTGCTATGCAAAGGAAGTAAGCTATAGGAAAAACCCCATCGCAAACATCATACACAATAATAAAATTAAATAACTGTGAGATTGAGAACACAAGTTTATCCACTATCACTCCTTCTATTCACTTTGTACTAAGCCTAACTAATATGCTGATCCCGGCTAGGTGTTAATCCTAAATTATCCTGGCTAAGGTGCTGATCTTAGTGGACTGATCCTGTCTATTGAAGCAAGGGATTTATAGCAATAAAATGTAGGAGTTTTGTAAAAGAAGAGTATAACTTATTTGTCTCTTATGTTATCAAGTATAGAAAAAAATCCAGAATACACAAGAAGGACTTGGCTTAACAGGTAAGTCATGAGATCACTGGAGACATGCTCCATATGAACAAACAGACAGCCTAAAGAACGGCATCTCTGAAGCCCCTGTTACCAGTCAATTCAAATTTAAATAAATGTTTTTACAAGATAAAAGTATGAGCCACTGAAGAATGAGCTTCAGAATAAGCGTGTTTAAGATAAATTCGTAAATAGAAGAGACATAAGTCATTTCTATAGTCAGTACTATAGCACAAATTTGCCATTTCTCTCCTGAATATCCTGTAGATTTATGTAGATTTGCATTCCCTATAAAAATTCAAAGAGTATTTTGAAAATGGAGTTTGAGAAGCTTATTCTAGTTGCATATGTTAACACGAATGGCAGTGAGTATCCAGGACACTTAGTGAGGAAGAGCAGGATGACTCATCCCACCAGACTTAGAGAGCATACATGTCAATGCAGTTGTTTCACCTAAATGAGCATGCCAGAAGACGACCAGGATATGTAGGCACTCGACTAGAGCAAAGAAGACCCTTCCTTCCTAGTGGTTTTTTTCCAGAAGGGTCAGTTGACTATCACTTAAAAAATTGAATTAACACAATTTGTCTTCTCAGACTCAAATAAGCAAATTTCTTTACTCATTCTTTCATTCACCTCAGGCAGATCTGAGAGTGAAAGATAAAGCTGTGTGAATTCTAGAAGGGACCAGGTTAATATCGTAACAAGCTTGGGTTAGGGAAACCAGGCAAAGGGACACACAGCTCTAACAATAAATATCGATATAATGAACTACATAAAACTAAGAACCTCTTTGTCTCTGAAGACGTCGTTAGGAAAATGGGACAGAAACCACCAATAGAAGATATTTATGAACAATGTGACAGATAAAATCGCATGTCTAGAATAATAAAAAATGATAAAATGTGGTAAATTTGGTAAATATTCCCAAGACTTGGACATATACCTCAGGAAGGAGGTTATTTGTGTCATTAAAAATGCAAACTAAACATGACCATTTCTCCTTAGGAGATACAAATTTAAATCACAATAAAATAACACACGTGCAGTAGGATGGCTAAAATGATCAGACGCCAAAAGCCAACTGTTAGTGAGAGTGCCTATGTACTAGTTCGCATTTTCGTACTTGCAGTGGCTACAAGATTGATTCAATTACTATGGGAGGCCATTTGGCATTATCAACTAATGTTGAAAGTAAGAACATATTATAACCCAGAGATTACTCTCTGGTCTGTATACCTGTCAGTAGAAAGGTATGATTTAAGAAGTGTGTCATGGGAAGTCACAGCTGGATGTACTGGCTCTTGCCTGTAATCCCAGCACTTGGAGGCTGAGGCAGCAGGATCGTGGTTACCCTTGGTTACAGAATGAGTCACTGTCTCAAAAAACAAACAAACAAAACCCAATATCACCCAAGAAAGAGCATTTATCAATATTTCAAGTAGTTAGAAGTTGTTGGCCACACAAATAACCATTACTAGTTGAAATGGGTAAGTACAATGGTTACTCACACTGTGAAATAGTGTACAAGAGTGAAAAAAGAAAGAGCAACAGCTACGTGCAGGATAATGAACCCATCTTTAAAAAAATCTAATATTACTCAAAATAAATCAAACATGAAAGAAAGTATATGTATGATATAATTTATAAAGCACCAAAAAGAGCAAAAAGCAAGTTGAGGATACACTGCAGTGCTTAGTAATACTTAGGTGGCAAGATATAAAGGAGGCCTGATGATACTTAGGAGACATCCTAAGGATGGTCATCATCTGTGCCTTAACTAGGTGGTGTCATGTGTGCCCACTTGGACAAACTGTAGAAGTCAGCCACTGTTGTCCATATATCTTATCTTAGATATTTTTCCACTCATAGCTTTTTGCAAATGTTTTATGTATACCAGTTGTACCAGTGATTCATGTTTAGACTGTACCCCCAAACTTTCAGAAACGTTAAAGATGATACCAATTATCAATAGCTGATAGATCCCCACGATTTCCCATAATCATAACCTTCATTTGTGACCAGGAATCACCAGTAAATTGTGACACACTCACACAACCCCCCTCCCCAGCCATTCTTCATTAACTTGGCTGACTTGTCATGGAAATTCCAATCAATTTCCCATCCTTTTTCCATTTGCCATCTAATCAACTTTCCATTCCTCTTATATATTCCCCAACTGGTTAGAGAAATAAAATAACCAGACCATGCTGGTATGGCATAATTGTATATGTCCCAGAAAGCTACTCTACTTTGACCTGAACAGGAAAACCATGAATGAAATCAACACCACCTTGCAGTTGCAGGAGCCTAAACAAAGGACTCTAAAGTCATAATCCATCCTTGGAACTGATCACACAGATGACACCTGTGACTTAGACTTTTCAGTTCACGTTTTATTTATTTTATCAAAAGACACCTCGGCATGTTCTGGCAGCTTGGAGCAGAGAGGGCACAGTACAAATATGACCTTGCCACTATGGAGCTTGCATCTAATTTTCCAGATCCCTTCAGATGTGTGTGCCATTTTTCCTAGTTTCACCCTCCACGGTTTTCCTTCTCTACAACTGTTTAGCATGCATCATTGCTACCCCCTTTCGACTCATCAAGAATGCTTCTAGATTGTAGAAGGTACGGTGAGACCATGAGACATACTCCCTCTTCTTGATGTACACCTATGAAGTTGAAGTATGGAAAATACATATCCCCACTAATGAAAACAACGTAACTGGGATGACAAACAGTTGTAGGCTCCTCGGGGCAGGAGAGACAATGAGATTCTAAGCTGATGTAGAAGGCTTTGAGGACTTGGTCCTTAATTGAGCATCTAACTATTTTCACTTGGAAACCAGTCACTATCTTGGCCTCAGAGTTCTTTGTGGCCATAGTTCGTGATGGCCTCTCTTTTGTCTCCTTATCCAACCAGTTAACTTTTGCCCTGTGTTTTAAACTCTGATGGCCCTCCGACAGGAAGTCACTTTTAGTTGTCTCAAGAGAGTGTGTGTGCCTTCTTCATGGCCTCTCACACCACTTTCCATGATAGCATTTATCACACCATGTTTGTTTTGTTTGATCCAATTCTGATATTCTGTTACATATACAGGTGATGCTTTTTACAGAATACTCATTCCTTTATCAATGTTGTTAATTATAAGATAATGACTGATACTGGTAAGCATGTTTCTAAAATGGTACCCAAAAGTGGTGATGCTGACCTAAGTATATTGCCTTTCATGTGGCATCTCAGTGAATACCAAGGCAAGTGTAGGGCAACTTTTATGTGTAGTGAACCGAAGTCAATTCTAGTGACTGAATTATGGTTCTCATGCTACTTTACTCACAAGACCTCTCCTGCTGTGTTTTCTGCACTTCATTTTGTACAGCTTAATATTTTTATCTTCACTTGCAAAAGGAATAGATATTCATTAAATAAAATCCACAGTGACACAGAAGAGGGTAGAATAGTGAACACTGAAGGTGATTGAGTCAAAGGTTAAAATAATCTTGGCAATCTAGAACATTCGTCCCAAACCACACATCACATTCCATGGGCATACCTGCAGAGTTCTGTTTAGATTAAAAATGCCACAACTATAAACTACAAGCAATTTGTCATCAGACTGGAAAAGTATTTCAAGATATTAGTTGATTACGGGAAACCAGAGGTGTCAGAAAGAAACAACCCCCAGGTTTTAAGAATTGGATTACTAAATCAGCAGAGTGTATGGGATTAGATATATTCCAAAGCATCATCAAGGGGTGAAACGGGAAATGATAATAGAATAAGTGGCATGATCGGAGGTGTTACATCCAAAAGTCACTGGTCTGAGGGAGAGTGGATGATCCCCAATGAAACAACCAAACAAATGCCAGAGAGGACCAGCTGTTAGGGTGACTGAGGAGAAGAACTTGTGTAGGGCATAGTCAGGAGGTAAATCAGTGGGTGGCATTGAGGAGAGCTAGTTTGCCTAGGTTTGAAACAAAACTCAAACCCAAGATATATATATATATATATATATATATATATATATATATATATCTTGGATAAATTATTAATGCTTTGTCTTTTTTTTTGTGATCCTGAGGATCAAACCCAGGACCCCAGGCATTTGAGGCAAGCCCTGTTCTACCGAGCTACACTCCTATTCCTGGCAAGTTTTTACCAGTAACAGAGAAATCATGAGTCCTACTTAGGTAAAGAGAGTATTAAATAAGATGATGTGTGATGTACTTGGCCTGAGTCGAGTCAAAACTCTATTTATGTTAGCTATTTTGTGACTGGTAGATTGGTATGCTGGCCCTCTGAGTTTCTAGACCAGCCTCCAGTGAGATTCTACAGATAATTCTATTACTTGCTTCAGTTTTTGAATGTGCTGAGAAAAATTGCTATTATTTGAACCTGAAATATATCCAGGCTTATTTTATTTATTTTTCATTTATTTTTGGTTTTTCAAGACAGGGTTTCTCTGTAGCTTTGGAGCCTACCCTGGAGCTAGCTCTTATAGACCAGGCTGGCCTTGAACTCACAGAGGTCCGCCTGCCTCTGCCTCCCGAGTGCTGGGATTAAAGGTGTATGCCACCACTGCCCGGCTTCAGGCTTTAAAATACATTTTAAAAAATGTATTTATCTAATGTGTACGGCTGTTTCATTTGCATGCATGTCTGTGCACCATATGTGGGCCTGGTGCCAGAAAAGGGTGGTGGATCTGCTGGAACTAGAGTGACAGGTGATTATGGGCATCCATGTGGATGCTGGGACTTGAACTGGTGTCCTCTGGAAGAGCGGCGAGTGTTCTTAACCACGGAGCTGTCTTTCCAGCCCCAACAGTAATTTTCAAAGTAAAACTCATTATACATGGTTGCCAAATTATATAACATTGTGGCATGGAAAAAACTGAAATATATCCATGTTCCCAGTGCCTAAGAATGGCTACAGAGTTGGAGATACTAAAGGGATCCAATTTCCTCAATTTGATTTGATCACCTCCATGTAAGATAGGCCTCCACGTGACTGCCTTGGGGCATAGGTCAATGCAGGCCCACGCCAGAAAGGCTATGCAGAGAAGGGCAGCTCTTGCCATTTATGCTTAAGTCTGAGAATAGGCTAAGAGCTTTGCTACCATTCTAATCCTATGAAAACCTTAAAAAATAATCTAGAATTCAGTCTTAAAAACCCATTATGGAAGAAGGTGCTGAGTCAGAATTTTTACCCACCTAAAGTGTTCATAAAAATCTGCGTACATGAGCCACATTTTCTAGAGATTCTGATTTGTAACTCTGGGACAGGGCCCAAGAAACTACATTGGTCCTAACCCAGCACCTTCTCACTACTCCACTAAACTTTCTGCTCAAATACCAACGTTATCACTATTAAAATGAAGTTGAGTAGCCAGGTGTAGATACCATTTCGGAGGCTGTTGGATATGATGACTATAAAGGCCATATAGATGTCTTTTTGTTGGACCTCATCCCCAGGGAAGTATATTCATGAACTATGATGATCAGTAAGAATCCAGGTGAGAGGGTGAAAGCATCTGTGACAATAATTAAGCAGTATTAAAGAGGCACTTGGGGACTAGGGCACCTTGATGTGCTACTGAGAGCTGAATGTTAAGAATGAGACTACTGTGCCCCAGGGTCAGGGATGTACCCAGTAGTTAGCAGTCCAGTGTCAAGGACATAAGAGGAGACTGTGGGAGTTAGGGTACCATGGCTGGACTATTTGAAGTGAAGGAGACAGGAAAATCAAGCGAGACAGGTTACCTACCCAGACCGTGCACAGCTTTGAAAGCCAGGGAAACACTCATTTTTATTTTTTAATGAGAGGGAATATACTAATGGGTTTTAAGGCAAAGAGGACATAATTTGATTTACATTGTGCAGAGGTCTCTCTGGCTGTTCTATGGTTCAATGAGTGTGTGTGTGTGTGTGTGTGTTATTGTCTCTGCCACTAGAGACAACTTGCCTTTCATAACAGTTTCGTTAACACTGTCTACCAATTCTCAGTTTACAAAGTTTGTGTTTTTGTTATGGCACCAGGGAATGAACTCCAGGACTTTCACACGCTAGGCAAGCACTGTACTGCTGACCACATCCACACCTGCTTTCTTTTGTTGGGTCCTCTCAAAATAAAAAATACAGAATTTCTCTTACCATGATCTTCATTTTATTGACAAGAAAACAAGTTTATAGAGGATGTGATTTTTGTTAGACTACATGTTTTTGAAGGCAGACAAAAAAAAAAAAAGAAAAGAAAAGAAAAAGAAAAGATTTTGCTGTGGAATTTTTCTTAAAAAAAAAAAAGAGAAATCTATTCCACTGAAGCTACAGCTCTCTGGACTGGTGCTCCTGGGTCCCTCCTCCAATCATGTCATGCCAGCTCTGGCTCAGCATTTTTGTTTGCCCAGCATGTATGTACAGCTGAGTTCCAGACTGCTCCTCCTGGATATTCTGAGCATGCGCCTTTGGTGCTTTGTCATTAGCTGTTCTCTTCTCTCGCTATTAAACTTGTTCTCAGAAAGTCAAGCACAGAGCCTGACATACCCTCATTGCCACTAATCACCAAGCCCGTTCTCATGGGAGCTCAGCCTAGTGCAACCGTGCGTCATAGACGTTTGCTTCCTTCAGAACTGACAAATGAAAATTGTGTATATTAATGCTATGGCTTACCACATGATGTTTTGAAATATGTATGCATTGTGAAATGGCTGTATCAAGCTAAATTGACATATGTATTATCTTACACTGTTAGTGATTTCCAGATGACTATAGCTAACGTTTGCCATTACAATGTGTAATAGATCTTTTGATTTTATTCCTTCTAAGTGAAATTTTATACCATTTGACAGACATTTCCCCAGTGCCCAACACTAGTTCCTGGTAGCCACCATTCTTTTCTCTGTTTGTGAGTTCGACTTTTAAAAATTTCTTGTATGGGAGAGATCATAGTGTTTGCTGTCGTGTGCCAAATAGAGCTTACTTAACACCCTCCAGGTTCAACCACATTGTCACAAATGACAAGGTTTCCCCCTTTACATAAATTCATCTGCATTCTTTACCTATTAGTTAGTTAGGGACACTTAGATTGATTCTGTATTTGGACATTGTAAGCAATGCTACAATGAACAGGTGTAGGGATCCACGCGATACATTCATTCCATTTCCTTTGATTCCAAATGCAATAGCAGGATTGCTGGATTACATGGTAGCTCTGTAGGCAGTGAGTAAAAGCCTGAGTAAATGTGTTTGGTTGTCATGGACACAGCTCTGTTAAGGACCCCAGTGCCTCAGACCCATGGGAATGGCAAAGCCTTCCCCAGGTGAGGTTCATAGGGGTGACAAAACCTTGCTCTGGGTCTAGTGTGATATTGACAATATGTGCTGAAAATGTCCACCATAATCTTTTTCTCGAGGGTGTTGATGGTCTCAGGACTGCTCCCCAACAGGGACAGCTCCGACTAAGATTAGCAAAGCCTGCCTCCTCATTGAGCTGTATGCAATAACCCCACCTCCCAGCCCAGCTGCATATAATAAAAAGGCTGTGCTTCTAGGGTTTGGTGGCTTCTCCATTAGAGAGTCCAGATCTTTTTTTTGTATATGTGCGTCTGTATCCCATTGTTTTTTTTTTATATGTGTATCTGTGTGTCTATAATTTCTTCATTCCTCACTACCCCAGTTAGATCAATCCACAGAGGGCTGGGAAGTATGGCATACCTCCACTTTCAGTTTTCATAGGGAAACTCATCCTGCTTTCTATAGTGGCTGCGCTAACTTCTGTTCCCACCAGCAGTCTGTAACTGTTTCACGTCTGCTCCCACAAGGTGTCTGTAAGGGTTCCAGTTTTCTACATCCTCATCAACATGTATCTTGTCTGTCAACATGTATCTTTCTTTGTCGTTTGTGTTTAGCTTAGAAACTTAGGCAAACCTTACCTTTGCGCTGTAACATTGCCACTTCAGACACTGATATGGAGTGTGTGTGTGTGCGTGTGTGTGTGTGACTTGTCTGTCTCATGCTTCCCTCTTACTTTCCCTTTTAGATGGCCAGTAAGTCCTTAAAATTATATGCAAAATTGTGTGCTGCAATATATTTTTCTAGTATAGAGACTCATAGGTTTTCAGAGGACTCATGATCCAAAGTGTTATTTCTAGATACTCAAATCCATTGAGTTTCTGCTTCTTTGACCCCCCCCCACTATGATCGACTGTTACCTAGAACCATGAGCTGAGATCATCTTTTTCTCCCTAAGTTGACTTTGCGAAGTGTGTTGTCATAGCTACTGAAATGAAAATCTGAAAGTCGGCGTAGATGCCCTGAGAGGCAGGCTGGCTGCTGCCGTGAAGATCCCACACCAGAACAGACCATACTAGATCCTGCCCTCAAACTACCAGCCTCCAAAGCTGAGCGAATATACCTCCCTACTTTCAGATTTACCCTGTAATATTTTGTGAAAGGAGCCTAAGCACAGAGGGCAGTGCCATCTCTTCTAGAACAAGGGAGTCCTGCCAAGGTGAGGACAGCTGGTTATTGTCTGAAAAGGCGGGGTATCTTTGTGCCTGGTATGTATGGTGGTCACCTGGGTGCAGGGTTTGTAAAATGAGTGACCTGGAGCTTACAGAAGCAGGCTTTTGACTGCTTGCTCTAGTGATTTGTACTCCATCCTAGGCATCAGGTTGCTGAAGCAGACATGTAGATTAATGTCTAGGGATGTGCATCCTAGAGCCAGGCTGCCTCCACACTCACACGAGCAGCCTTAATTACAACTCAGAGAGTCAAACTATACTTGGAAGTAGGAAGAGGTCTAGCTGGGTCCTAGAAGGAGTTAGAAATAAAGGAAGGGAAAAAAAAAGAAATAGTGGAAGGGTAATGCAATAAGGTGAAGTGAACATCATCACAGTGCATTGTACACATGTAAGAACTTGCAGAGAGAAATATGTTAAGATCAACAAATGTCTTTCCCACAATAATATGATTTAATATTATAATCAAAGTTATTAATTGAAAAGAAATAAAAGATATAGTATTTCAATAAATATCGGTTAAATGAATGCAGGATCAGAGGCACTAGTGGAAGAGGCTTAGGAAACAGGGTCAGCCCTGAAGGAAGTTTCTCACTATGGACATGTCTCCTTCAAAGATCCTGGGGCAGTTGAAGAGTGGAAGGAGTGAGAGTATGAGCAAGGAATTCAAGACCATGATGGGGTCATCCACTGAGTCAGTTTGCTTGAACTAATGGGAACTCACCAACTCCAACTGGACTGGGAGTGAACGACCATGCAAACAACCAAGCCCCTCTGAAGGGGGTTGACAGCTGGGGCAGACTGAGGGGCCACTGATAGTGACACTGGGATGTGTCTCTACTGCATATACTGCCTTCATGGGATCCTAGTCTCTTTGGATGTAAACCTTGCTCAACCTAGATGTAGTAGGGAGGGCCTTGGACTTTCCACAGGGCAGGGTGCATGGCACTCTCTTAGGGTTGGAGGGGTGAGGGGGAGGGTCTGTGGAGGGAGAGGGAGGGACTGGGAGGAGGGGAGGAG
>PVIU01021102.1:0-32544 GCA_004026605.1 Ondatra zibethicus | reverse complement strand
CTCATCCATTGCTGGTGGGTGTAATTATGTTTATAGGCCAGCAAGTGTCATGGTTGCAGCTACATGGTGGATGGATGTGGAGCAGAAGCTCCCTGGTTTCTCCAGGATAATTCACTCTGGTTCTGTGCACCATCTCCTGCTTAGTTACTGATAAATTGCTTTGTTTAACAAATTAAGAGCAGCTATTAGGACAATTGACGTGATTCTGAGAGTTGGTAGTCAGAATAAGAAGGAAACCCAAAGCTTTCAATCAGTCATTAGCTGTGAACTGTTTGCACTGTGCCGGTGGAAGAATGCTGCAGGGATCACCAGCTGGAGAAGCAGTGAGTGTGGGTTGTGAGCTGTGTGTAGGAAATGCACCAGGCTGGCAAAACAGGAGCATGGGCACAGTAAGTGTGGATTTATCCCCACATAGGGGCCAGATGAAGCAAAATGTTTCATAATGCATCAGATGGGAGGAACACCAATCGAATAACCCCACACAAACTCCAAATAGGGTATTCTAAGGTTTTTTTTTTATTATTAAAAGGGAAAACTCATGAAACAGGAGTGAGGGTCCAACATCCAGGTGTGGAGCACAAGAAGTGTGGGGCGAGTGGGTGAGAGCGTGGCTTCTTGGTACCACAAAGCCACACCTCAACCTGGTTCAGCTTCTCAAAGGCTATTAGCTGAAGGAGGTTTCCCATCACAAAGTGATTATCTTTGTTTTGTTTATCAGTAATATTGGGACTAACCAATTATACTCTCAAGACTTTACCTTCACGCCAAATGTCTCAATTTTATACTGAAATAGTTACAAGAAATCACATCAACATCACAAAAACATTGTATGTTTTTATAGTTTTATTTTAATTGAACAATAATTGTTATACTCATAGATAAAAATATCTCTCAACTCTAACCAGAGAAGTTTCTATTTACACAGAAACTCACATTGGTCAAGATGGTCAAGATCAAGAGACTTTAGATTTCTCAGTCCTAAATGGGAAACGTGTATCATATCCCCTACTTCTAAGGCTCAGGGGTCATTGTTAAAGACTGTAAGAGCCAGAGACAGAGAGATGACTACAGGCAAACAATGTCTATGCACAACCAGACAGATATGCATGTGAACTCACAGTTCCTGTGACAGCCTTCACAGGTCTAGAGCAAACTCAAGCCAGACAAAAATCTCAGGATAGAGAGAGATGTTAGACATGAATCTCCATCCCAACCTAGGAGTGAAATTGGTAACTGCTATGAGAGGGAGAGTCAGTTCTCTTTAAAAATGATGGCCCTGAAAACTTGACCATGTACCAGTGGAAGGACATACCTCCAGGGATAATATAAGCTGCACCAATTAGACTTGTTGTTTTGTAGAAAACAAGAACACAGATTTGGGTGGGCAGGGAAGGAGAGTAGTGCTAAGAAGAACTGGGAGGGTAAAAATGAGCGAGCACATTGTACAAAACTCTCAAAGAACTAATAAAATCATATCTTAACTAGGGCTAACAAGGTGACTCATGATGTAATGGAGCTTGTCACCACACTAGACAACTTAAGTTCACTACCCAGGACCTACAGTGTAAAGTCAAAAATTGGCATCCCACAGGTTGTACTCTGACTTTCCAACATATGTGTGCGTGGTGCACACACATAACTAAACAAATGAGCAAAATAATCCCTAAAATATATTTGCCCTAAAACACATCTTACCCAAAAGTTGATAAATTATAGGATAGTGGAGTCACTCCCAAACTTCCAGCAAAAACAAAGGTTAAAGCAGTTACATTTATTAATTATCACATGGTGTGATTAAAACCATTTTTGTAATAAAGAATCAGAACCTCAAGCAAACAATCAATTTTGTCTATTTGGGGGGAAACCTCAGTTCAAAGGAGGGAACTATTTCAGACTTCAAGAGGCAAATAGGGATAGCGATGGCTGCATTTTAGGCATAGATTTGGTCAACAAGAGACATACGACACCAACAAAATTACAAGTCTATGAGACACTTGTCTTGAGCTGCCTTCTTTAAAACACTGAAAACTAGACAATGAAACACTCCTCAGAACAACAGCTGAATGTGTTTAGATGGCATATATCAGGAAGATTCTAGGTGTCACATGAATAGATAGGCTGTGCAACAATGACATTAAGAAACATCTCCATCTACAGAAGGAAGACAATTACCGGATACAGCACCAGTGCTTGAGTTACTTTGGCCATGATATGAGACAGAATGACAGCAGATACCCAAAGATAGCACTGCTTAAAGGAGTCCATAGGATAAGGTGAAGAGGAAGGCCTGAAAAACACTGGCTAGACAGCATAAAGGAAGACTGTGGAACCTTGGGTATGACAGTAACACAAGCATCTAGGACTTCCCAAGGTAGGAACAACTGGAGAACCGCCATAAACGAGCTGCCCATGCATGCCTAAGCATTGCCAGGGCATAAATGATGGTGATGATGATGATGATGATGATGATGATGATGATGATGATGATGATGATGACGACGATTATGACGATGACGATGATGTGATTAAAACCAGTATTGGAGGACTGAAAGTGTAATATATTGATATATGGAGTCAAAGACTGCTCAGACAAACAAGAGCAAGATGGAATTTGAGCATCTCACAGTTTAAAATTTTGTTGTAGCAAATGTCTTAAGTGCTATTTGTATAGAATATTGGATGCAGAAATCCTTAGGGAAAATATATTATAAATGTTTCAAGTTCAATCACCCATCCCTCATGGCATATGTTTTGATATGTTTGGCAGATCTGATATACTTAAAAAGATTTATAACCTATAAGCTAATTTTAACACTTCCCTTAAATACTAAATCCTCTTTGAGGATTGAATAATCCTTGCCATATCATTTGCAATATATTGCAATCAGAATAATCCAAATATATTTGAAAATGTCTTCCAAGCCCTTGAATATTAAAAATACGCAATGGAGTACTGGTTCTTTTTATATTTTGTTTCTTTGTTGCTGGGACCAAACCCAAAGCCTTGCACTTGCTAAGTAAGCATTTTAGCATGGAGTTAAGTCCCAACCCTCCCCCTCCTCACCTATTCCTTTTCTCTTCAGTTTCTTCAGGCTTGTGTTTACTCCGCTACCCCAGGGCTCACTATGTAGCTCAGGCTAGACTCAATCTACAAAAATACTCCTGTCTCGGCCTTCTCAGTGCTCAAATCAGAGTCATGAACACAAACTCCAGTTATTGTTTTATGTATTATCATTGTTTTAATTGCACTAATTACAAGGTGCAGTGTGATAAGTTGATACATTTATAGTATGTAAAAAATCAAACCAAGATAGTTAACATTTCTACTTCCTTGAATAATTTTTGAATTTTTAGTAACACATAGTGACTGTGTATATTTGCGGGATACAGTATGATATTCAATATGTTTGTATTATATGCACCGATCATATGATTATGGAGGTCAGTTTTCTTCTGCCACCTTGTGAGATCTTGGACCTGACCTCAGGCTTGTGCACAAGTATCTCTAACCTTTGGTCCATCTCAACAGCCCCTTACTGGAGTTTTATTGTTTCTCCTTTATACATAATTTTCTATTTTTTGATATTTTATTGTTTTTTCAAATGCATTCTGAACATTATATATATTTGAGTCCGTGTCCTATATCAATTCTGACAAAGGTAGAACTTTAAAATAATTGTTACAAATAACATCAAACGTGGATCTTTAAACAATAACACTGGTAAATCAGTAGTTTTCCTCCTTTTCATTACTTTATGTTGAAACCTTGCTTTTCATAGCTTTTTAATTTTTTGCAATTTTTATTGATTAAATTTGTTCTTTGAAAATTTTGTGCATGTATAGAGTACTTTCTGTTTATTCCTGCCTTCGCCTCCTTTTAGCTTCTTCTAGTCCTTAGGCTTTCAACTTGTGAGTTGAGGCTCCATTGGCAAGCCTCTATCTTCCAAAATATTTACATTACTATTTATCACACTAGCAAAATTACAGATATGAAGTAGCAATGAAAGTAATTTTGTGGTTGGAGGTCACCACAGCATGAGGAACCCAATTAAAAGGTAGCATGAGGAGAGTTGAGAACCACTACTCTAGATCCTGTCATCGCTCACCCCACCTACAAATTACTTTCCTACATTCATGCCTTTTGTTGTTGATCTTCATTTTGTGTTGTTTAGTGATGTGCTGTTTTGGTTTTGGTTCTGTGTGTGTGTGTCCATTAATGTTAATTAGGACAATTCTGTGGGCACACATTTGGATCTATTCATTTAACTCTCGTGTGCTCACCATGGAGGTGATTTATTCTGTGTCGAATGACATTTAGACACTTGAATAATCTCTCCTCATCATTAACTCTGCCTTCTTTTGGTTCTGACTCTCAAGCACTCTTTGGAGAATTTCTGTGTGTGAGTACGTGCAGACTAAGATGGGGTGGGTTATACATGTATGCTCATGTGAAAAAAGTAGACCAGACACCAATGTCAGGTTCTTCTTCTCAGTCAACATGGCGATAACTCATTCTCCTGGACAGGTTGGCTGGTGAGCTCCTGGGACCCATGTTCTCACCACCACTGGCATACAAGGATTCTAGCTTTTACCTTGGTGCTAGAAGTCCAAACGCAGTCCTTCATGATTATGGGGTTTGACTCTACCAGCTGAACCACTTCCCCCAGCTCTCTTTTGAGGGTCCACACCCGACACCGACAGGTTTTAGAGCATGACATGACAACACAGAGTTCTTCTGCCCAGCCAACCTGTGCATCAAGGGTTGTTTACATTCTGAATACCATGATACAAAAACAGTATGAACAACCTCACTGAGTGCTTTCAGGATCCTAAGATACTTCTCTGAGCAAACCTTCAGGGTTACTTTGCCCATCTTCTGTGCTAAACCCCAGCTCTCCCTTTCATTCAATATTTTCAACACATCACTTTCAGATATGCCACTTTTCTGCTTGATATGATCCAAACATAATGGGCAGTTTGTAGAGGTCATTGTGATGAAAATCTGCACAAGTTACGCCATGCACTGCATTCTCGGCAGTAGAACTGCTGACTGAAACACAAGAAGAATTCAAAGAATTTGGGATTATCTGCAAAACTCCTTGGAAATTCATATCTACCTATTAACAATGCTATATTTTAACGTATTTTAAAGGCTTTTCTCAAGCTGGATAATTTGTTTGTTTGAAACGTGTCTACTAATAAAGCTAGGAGTGTGTTCACGTTCATAGTGGTACTTTATTATTATTATTCTCCTTACTTTATGTGTGTGCATGTACATAGGTGTGTGCCCACAGTGGCACACTAATGGAGGTCAGAGGGCAGTTTGAAGGAGTCTTTCCTCTCTTGCCATCTTGTGAGATTTAGGAAACAAACTAGGGTCATCAGACCTGTGTGCAAGTGCCATTCCCGACTGAGTCATCTCCCTGGGCCCCATATTGGTGCTTCAAGTTTCCTTCTGCAAACAAAATTTTCTACTTTTTGATATTTTCCTTCTGTTAATTTCTCATATATGTTTTAGACATTGTGTAGGACTCCATCTCCCTTATAAATTCTGATGTTCTTAAAGGACTGCTTCTAATTCAAGGTTTATTCGACTGATCACTTTTTGTTTTTAACTTACACTATTTAGAATTGTTCTGAACACTCAAGGCAGAGCTTTTTGTCAATAACAGTGGCAAATTTTCACATTTACCTAATAGTCTTGGGACATGTAGCTTAAAATACTTTCTAACAGGAACACTTCTATACCACTGACAGTTTATCAAGTGATCATTGTATTTAAGACACATAGCTTATGAATTATTTATCATGGCTGATGGCTGAAGTTCAAAGGAGTTAATTAGCAAAGCTAGCAGTAGAAAAGTCAGCAATCAAAGCTGATCATCTGACAGTACGCTGGGTGAATAGTACAACTCAATAAACTCGGAGTATTGGCCAAGCCACTAACCTGTAAGAGGAGGTCTAGACATGAAATGCAGCAGGCAAAAAAGAAAAGTAAGTTCATTTGCCTGCCAGAGAATCCTGCAAATTATGCAGTTTTCTTTATCTCCCTGTAGCATATCTTTTTCCTCACATGTAGAAAGAGTGTGTTAATATCACATACCACAGGGTTTCTGTTAGGTTGAAGGAGTTGTTGCTGTATTTAGAGTAAAGTTTGAGATTATAAAGTATTTTAAATTATAAAGTCTTATAAAATCTGTTTTCAATTAATAAGTACAAATTTCTGAGAATATTGCCTGACAATGAGCACAAACACCTCCAGTCCCCTCCTGCGTTAGAGCCGCTGTTTTCTCCAGGCCTACAAACTGAGGATTCTACCGGTGGGTGAGGATTAAGATAATATGTTTCATGGTTTTCCTTCAGCATCTTTCTTTTTCTTGCAGTTCTCTTATGGAAAAATTATAAACTTAAGGAAATGAAGAAGGGAAGAGGTAAGGAGGGATAGAGGGGAAAGAGGAAAGAAATTAAGGACATCGTTTTTTGATTGGAGGAACAAATACAAAAATGTCATCAATCAGTTTAAAAAGCATTTATCCAGGCCAATGAGTGTCCTAATCTGCTCCTGGAAATCTCCTGCCTGAGTCTGTCCATGTCCACCGGTCATGTTCTTTCCCCTTTTCCCAAATTCTCACGAAATGGATTTAAGTTTTAAGGATGGTAATCCCTTGTTACATTGTACCACTTAAAGAAATAACTTCCTTTTTTTTCTGATCCACTACAAATCCCAAAGTGAATATTTCCTTTTAATGTCTTTGAATTGAGCTGAATAAAGACAATTTTTGTAGTCCTCCTAAGATCCTAAATCTACTTTTAGCAAGGAATCACTACATTGTACCATATTGCTTATGGATTTTAAGAGATTATTATGATCTTGGCTATTTGCCAAATAGCATACTTGGTACTGGCAAACCCAAATGCACCATATAATATCTGTCTCGTGGGGAACTTTCCATTTAAACACAGGTTCTTCTCATTTACTCTTCTCTAATTTTCCTCATAAAAGGCTTCATTCAATTATCACACTTGGTCATGGTGTGAATAAAGCCATCCATCATGTGGGGGACGGGCATTTCCATGGATGGACCCTTTCTTTCAGAGAAAGAGAAACACTGACTGGAATAATGTATCTCTTGTTCTGAAGACCACAATCTGTACCATCACATTGGGAAGAGAGTGAGACTCACTAATGTTTATGTTTTTGAGTTTGTTGAACAAGGAGAATGTAATGAGATATTAATTGGTCTATAACCATTATAAATCTTTATATAATCATTATAAACTGATTCTTCCAAGCACAAGAAAGGTATTTTTAAATAAAATTCAATTTGTGGTAATGAAGTAAAATATAATAATATAAAATGTTCTAGAATATTAAAAGTAAATTTCAATCCTCCATTAGGATAAATTAATATTTCAAGTTAACAACTAATTAAAAGAACAACTAATACCTTAATCAAGGGGTCAAAGGAAGAAGTTGATATGTCAGCAAGAGGCAAACAAGGAAGCAGTATTCATCACCAGCCTAGCCCTGGGTACTCTGGGTCTGAATACAACCAACCAAGGAAGACTGAAGTCAGAATGTTTATATGAGATATTCTAAAATGCTGAAAATTTGTCTTTCAGATTTTCACATATACCTATAAACTGAATTTGACACACTGACAATTTGTGCTCTTTAAGATAGAGCAGAACATGTATCCTAGACAATGTAGGATTTGGAATCCAACTTTGGAAATCTTGTTACCCTTCAGGAAATGAGTAAAATGTGGACCTGTTAGGAGACACATGAAATTAAATAACTATAGTAATGCTTAAGAAAGTTAAATTGGGCCTGAAGAAATAGAACAATAGTTAAGAGCATACATTGTTCTTGCAGAGGATCTGAGTTTGGTTCCTAGCATCCACACGGAAGCTCACAGCATTCTGATCCGAGAAGATCCAATGCTGTCTTCTGGTCTCTGTGGGCATCAGGCATGCATGTGGTACACATACATATATGTAGGCAAAATTTTAAATTAAATCTTTTTCATTTTCAGATGTAACAGAAGCATGTAAGCTGGATGGGCTGTTGCATGCTGCGTTGAGAGGAAATAAATCCCTTTCAAAGTTGTACCTGTAGCCCAATAGGGATGTGATACAGAGCGACAGACGAAAACAGGACAAATATACTAGCTAGGGTGTAGGTACACATATAATTTGTAACATATTACTCATGCTAACACATTCTCCATAGTATAATGTAACATCATATAAAAATTCATGTATTGGAAAGTACTCTAGCCTCTATGGATTAGATGAAACTCTCAAATTTGCCTGTTGAAATTCTAACCTAAGTTTTTTTTTGATACATTTTTTAAATATACAACTTTTGGAACTTAACCAAATACCTTTTATATTGTCATGTCTTAAAAGAGGGCCAGCATTTTTCATTATAGGTGCACACAAACATATATGCATATGTACATATAATATGTGTTTATATCCCTATTTATGCTGCTACATATAAATACATTATTACCCTGAAGGAAAATGTGTTGGAAGTGTTAAACTATTTAAAACAGCATTAGCCATTTTGATGACTAATTTTTTTTATTTATATAGCCTCTCCACACCAACTTTCCCTACCAATTCTCTGCACTTTTCTCTTACAACTTGTACCAATTGAAAGGTAAAACTTGAACTTACATAGTACAATATGTCACATGTTTGTAATATCTGAAGAAAGGATTTTCACTAACTCCTAGTGACAGCTATTTTTCTTCGCTGTATTCATAAGGATTTGCTTGTGTCTAACATTTACCTTCTCTGTGGGTAGTGAAAAATATCAATATATCACACATATTTTTTCTGTTAAAAACATATGTGTGCATACAAAAACACATACCTGAAGATACTATGGCTCAAGTATGACTACAGATCTAAAACCTAATGAAGTAGTTTAAATAATAATGGCTTCATAGGCCACACTTCATATCTGAATGTTTCATAACCAAGGAGCAGAGTTATTTGAGAAGAATTAGGAGATATGACCATGTTGAAGGAAGTGTGTCACTAGAGGTAGACTTTGGGGTTTCAAATGCTCAAGCCAGACCCAGTATCTCCTCCTGCTGCCTGAGGATCTGGATGTAGGACTCTCAGCAACTTATCTGGCACCGTGTCTGCCTGAGTGCTGTCATGCTTCCCACCATGCTGATAATGGACTAAACCTCTGAAACTGTATGCATGCCCCCATTAAACACTTTTCTTTATAAAAGATGCCATGATCACAGTGTCTGTTCCCAGCAATAGAACACTGACTAAGACAGCAAACATATTTTTTTCATTTAATTGTAGCTTAGTAGCAAGTAGTGTTTGTATTAATAATTACTATTTAATAAATTTTCATTACATAGAAATAACACTTTTATAGTCTAAGTTATCTCTCCTAAGATATTTGAGGGGGCAAGACATGGAACTAGAAAGAGAGCCCTTATTGCATGACCTAGCTCTCCTGTTCTGTAACTCTCCTTCGTGCATATATTCTGAAGCCGAGATGAGGGAGGCATCTTGGTTCTACTTCGTAATCAGTGTGCTCAAGGGGATTTGTACCTGACAATATCCACTTCTGGAAGGTGAAATCACTCGAACTTTGTCACTGAATTTAAAGTTTCTAATTTCACTTAAATTAAAAATGATATCTAAGTTGAAGAGGACTAAGCAAGGAAATCAGATAGGTCAGTAGATCAGACCCCTCACCTTGCCACCATATCACAAAGACAGCTCTAGAAAAGCTTAAGAACAGATGTTATGTTCTAATCAATAATTTTAACCAGAAATAATGATGATTCCAGTGTGTCTTTGATTTGATTCTTCAGATAAAGTGAGTGCGGGTGGTTGAGTGAAGTTGGTCAAATAATTTATTGCAATTTCTACACATGTTTTATCTATTTTGCTTTTTACATGAAAGTTAAGGCATCTGCCCCAAAATGCAGCATTTGCTCTAACACAGTTGCTGTTGAGTTCCCTGGGCAGGAACCAATGAACAGGTTGAGTTGCTTACTCAGCCTTTCCTGGTCCAAAAAACTTGCTTCACCCTTCATGAAACCTGATTCATGTTGGCATCAGTACACGAGATTCCACTTATCTCCCAGTATGCCACACCAACTTTGCTGATCCTGTACTAATGATGAACTGGCATCTTCTTTATATACCAGTTAAAATTACTACATCAACTTCAAAATTTATATTTTACAATTCTAAATGCAATAATTAGTGTAGCAGAAGTCTTCCCACTTTAATATTACCCAGGGTTTCTTATTGTACATCACAACTATTTATTTTATTGAAATTCTTAGACTTAAGTCTGTAAAATCCAATCTCTTTTTACATATATTTTTAGTATCTAGAGCACAAGATATCTGAGGAAGAATAAGAATCATAATTATTACTTAAACATAGGTAATTCACCTTCAAATTGTTTACTTTTCTATTTATTTTCCTTTCGTCTCAGTACAGGGGATACCCAAGGGCACAAAGCACTCAGTATTACTGAGTAATACTCAATATTCTACTAAGTAGCACTGAACATATTAACAATATAAATAGCACTACATAAACCAAGAGAAATGAAAGGAATAACAGAAGAACAATAGCAGCAGACAATGAAGTGACTGTGGTTTAGAGAACACAGAGTTTTGATTATATTCGACGGGAGGCAGAAGTCAATGTTTTAGATTCCTCTTTAATCAGTTTAATTTATCTTTTGAAATAAGAGCATCTCATACAAACCAGACTCTAAGTACATCAAATACCAAACAAGCCCCAGAGATTTCCCCACCTCAGCCACCCATCACTGAAAAGACAGGCATCTATGCCCCCCCCCGAGTGTTTATGTGGGTGCTGCAGATTCAAGGCAGGCCATCATGCTTCACCAGCAAACAATCCATAGTGCTAAAAAGACTGAACCATCTCCCCAAGCCCTCTAATTTTCTTTTTGAGAGAAAGAAATTTATGTCTGCCAAAAATCAAGGGTACACTTTGGGTGAGTAATGCACTATAAAATTGGCATCAATATACAGACTTCCTGTGAAGTGTAGACAGGAAAACCGTAAATTGACAGAGAATGATTCCAGAATTATGTGAACTGCTCTAAGGAGTGCCCAGTCTAATGCCATAGTCATGAGGATGGAGGTGTGTCACTGGGAGACCTTCTTTGAAGATATAAGTGGCCCATCCGTCATTTATCAAACTAAAGACAAAGGGTCTTTCAAATCCAGGGACACATTTCTTCAGGCACTAGATGTCACTGTTCTACTTGAGCAAAAGAGCAGTTAGTTATCCTGAATCACATTTCATTTGCCAAATCAGATTTACCTGTGTTAAGATCTGAGCCAACTCAACTTGCTTCACGGGCTTTCAACACAAAGCAAAAGGGATTTAAAACAAAAGTAGTGGAAAGAAAAACTAGCTTTGTTTCTTTAGGCATATGCACAGTATTTTTGTCACAAGTGAACTAAAATTTAAGAACCAGTTCAATGGGAAAAAATTATATATAACATTAAAAAATAAAATCTACCATATAGGAAACTATATTTTGCTATTTTTTACACAAACAAAATTTAAACCATGTCTTTAGACTGTGTATTTCCATATATCTGGTGAAGCTATCTTCAGAGAACATATTTAATGGCTGGGGCTGTAATTCAGTGGTAGAGTGCTTGCATAGCATATATAAACCCCCTCATTTTCAGAGAGGAGGGGTGAAAAGGAAAAGAGGCAGGAGTAGGGGAAAGAAGAGGAAAGGGAGTAGGGGAGAGACAGGGAAGTAGAAAAGCAGCAAGGTGATAGAAACAAGTGGGGGGGGGATCAGGGACAGAACAGGTGAACATATTTTTAAAAATCTATCCAGATTTTTAATGGGTTCATTATTCAGATTTTGAATTTTGTTTGTTTGTTTTTTATATTTTCCACTGAACTTAATCACAAGGATAGTCAATTTCATCACACGCTTGATCAATTAGATGTTCCTGGGGCCCCCGAATCTTAAATGAAGGGTGCAGGGTTTTTGAAATTTTCTCTTAGTGGAGGAGGGGTGCTACAGTAATATTGAAAAGATTGTTCTTGCAAATGAGTTGCACAGAGGATTTTCTGCAACTGATTGCTCTAGAAGCACTGTGATTTCTGATTGTTCCGAGCCTGGCTTTCCAGCTTTGTATTAGATTCATGACCCTTCCATCCCCAAGCCAACACACACACACACACACACACACACACACACACACACACATACACACACACACACGCACACATACACGCACACACTTCCTTTTATATGTAGAAGCCACAGCCAGTTTCTGTTGCTTGCCATCACATTGTACAAAACAAGAAATTAAGTACCAAATTTGGAGAAGAATACACAAACCACGCTGACACTTCCTATCCACTTTACTCTGTCGAGCTCGTGTTTGGTAACCATCTAGGGATGAGGGGAATACAAAGGGGAAAAATCCTCAAAAAAAAAAAGAAATTGTTTTTTAATGTACATGGTTATTAAATATCTCAGTTCTTAAGTGTAGGAGTGTTCTGCTCAAAGCATCCAGAAGCTCAACTCTTCTTAACCTGGGAGATTAATTTAGACACTGGGGGTTTGATGCTCTGTATGGTATCACTTTGAGTGACCCAAAGAAGCAAAAGAAGAAACAAAGCTTTGTGAAAATAGCTGGTAAATACTTAGGTAACTAAGCTTCCACAATATCTACAGGAATATGTGCCAAAATTCTAGAATTGACAGAGGGTCCAATACCAGAAAGAAAAAAAATAGTTTAGGCATCAGCTTCTTACCTCAATCTTGATGTTATGGTATCTTTTCAAGCAGCAACCTGGCATGTGGGAATACAAAGGAGTTTAGCTATGAGCATGCTGTGGTGCTATCTCCAACTCAGTTACTACACTTACTTAGATAATTTATGAATTCGCTAATTCTTGGCTTTCTACAAATTGAAATTGCTGCTTCTCTGGATGATTGTGAAGTCGACTTAATGGGAAATGGAATCTCAATCCTCTTTACCATCTTATCTCTTCCTCTCCCTCACTCCAGAGGCTGGTCTGAAGAACGTACATACATGTCTGCACCCCAAACAAGTGACCATTATTATTCCTTTGCTCATTGTTGTGGCAAAATCCACGACAGAGATAACATAAGAACGTTTGGCTCCCTATCTGAGGGTCCAGCTCACTGTGGCTGGACAGGGACGGCAGTGAGAGTGGCCCTAGCTGTGGTGGCCGGAGAGTGAGGCCGTGGGCCCTACTAAGGCCACTTTGAGAAAAAAGAGGAAGATGAGTGTTGGTGTTCAGTTTGTTTTCTTTGCCTTTTGTATCCGGTCCACTACCCCGTGGATGGAATGGTGCTAAGATGGGTCTTCATTTCCCAGTTAAGCCTTCATGGACACTGCATTGCAGACACTGCCAGAGCTGTGCTTCCTGGGTGAGTCCAAGTCCAGTGAGACTGACGACGAAGATCAACCATCACACGGAGAGGCAATATCATGAAGCATTTTCTTCCCTATAGGCAATCATATACACTATCAACCTGCAGAGAATCTTGCTGATATTATATGTTGGAGGAAAGAACTAATACAGGTTCTTTTAATGTCTTTTCTAAGAACACAGCGAATTAATAACTAGAAGAAACCATTCATTTTACAAGTGCCTTATTTCACGTTTGGGCTGATCAATATTTCATACTACTAAAGAAAACATGGTCTGAAAGTTTAATCAGTAAAAAGTGTTTGTGACACATGACCCTTTCCAAGATTATTTACAGCTTAATTTTAATCTCCATTAACAGATAAACATAGGGCGTTCTTCCATGGCGTGCTTTTTACACAAAGGAAATATTCCTAGATGCTGCTGCTTAAATAGCACACAGCAAATGTCCACCTAGGTAAAGAGATGCGGTTGAACACTCACAGTTCTCCAAAGGCAGAACTGTCTGGAGGCACAGTTGTGATCCTTTCCTTTTATGGTTCTGGTTTAAAAATTTGAAACTGCACAAAAAATATAGAAGAAATTTTTTTCTAATTGAGCCAGTTAGGAATAGCAGGTGAATCCGTGTTTCTTGCACTTATGATCCTCATGCCCCCCTCTCTCTCATATATATGTATAAACATTTCACAAAAATGTAATTATTCAATGTGTATGTTTTGTAATCATTTGCACATAGGCAAGACACATGGAAGATTGATATAAAATGAATATTAGACGAATATTCACATAATACCTATGGACTATATTCCTATTTTATAAGTAAATACTTCTGGTACATTATATTATTTATTGTTTGTAAACATTGGTCCTTGAAGGGACAACTTACTGTGTTTGAATACAGTTTGTTCACACCTCTTCTGTCTGAAAGGATAATTGTATGGAATAAAATCCAAGCAACCTGCCTAAAATGAGTATACTTTACATCAGAAAGTAAGATTCTCTTCCCTTTAAACACTGTCAGGGTGAGGAGAGTGTCAAGACAGACTCTACAATATCACACAGCCCTATCATACCATCCACATGAATGTGACAATGAATCGCTACAGTGGAGTAATAGGAATATTCTCATAAATGCATAGGAATTTTATATCTTATACATACATTAATGTAGCAATGTAGAATGCAGAAAAGGGAAAGGTGAAAGTCAAAGACATTAATACATTTTGGTTATCAACATAATATGGCTGGATGAATGTAAGAAAAGAACTTTCTTCATTGTAGCCTTATTTTATATCTTGGGGGAAACATATATATTCCATGAGACCAGAAACCATATCTGCTTGGCATACTGTTATAATGTCATAGTTATATCTATTATATTTAACACATACATGTACCACTAATACTTAAAATATTCCTACAATAGGAATCTGTTTATTAAATATCTGTGTAATGAATATATTAAACACTTATTATCCTCATGAATAAAGAAGTAGCTCTGGTTATACTCCAAAATAACATCTTTGTGTCTTTGAAATTATTTCACTTAATCATACATATAAACATAAAATTAAAATATTTTATTGAAACTATTTCTGCAACATATTTGGTGTGTGCAAAGGAAAATGTCATTCTTTACTTCAAGGAAAAGATTTTTTCCAATTAATATGTGTGCCTAATGTGCAAATAAAATAAGTTTGAAAGAAAATAGTAAAAACATTTAGTTAGACAAGATGAAGCTTATAGTATGCACTAGGTCAATTTCTTGACTTGCTCCCAGTTAATGGGACCTTAACCTCAGGCTGGGAATACACAACCGTGCTATCAGATTGCTTACGGTGAAATAGCTTTAAATACGTGTTAGAGAAACTCATCTAGGACTTCAAAGAAAATCTGGCTGAACTTTGTATTAAATGAGTCTCTAAATCTACAAAGGTAGATAATCCCTAAAAAGAAAGACAAACACTGGCTGCCCTAAAGTGAAGCCACCCAAGGGAAGTTGGAGTGCAAAGAGGAGAATCAAACACACATTTTTACCTGGTAACTTCTCTGTTACTTTCTTGGTTAATCGGCGTGAGTAGACTGAAAGTAAAATGGAATAAATTAGCAAGGTTTCTTAATCCTTATCCAACATTCTAAGAAGAAAACTCTTAAGAGGACTTTGGTAGTATTTCATGTGTTTTATAACAACTTTTATATGACATTTTCTTAATGCCTATGGCTGTAAATTATTTCAGAATAGACAGTATTTTCTACTGCGTCTCTACGTCATCAAGTGAAATCTCTTTTCTACTTCTGTTTCTACATGAACTTGTTATCTTTTATGCTATGCTGAAAAATGAATAAAGTATCCTTATTTTAATTCATTCATCAAAAGGAAATGATTTCTGAGTAAAGAAAGTAATTTCTTAATAACTACAAAAAGAAAACTGAGTTTGGAGTTTCAAGCATAGGCCACAAAGAAAATAAAACCATAGGAGAGAAATAGATGAAATAATTGCAGAAAGAAACAAGGATGTCAGCATTGTGCCATTCTTCAGTTGCCAGGAGCCAATAGGTCAAACAGATTAATTTTAATAAACATCTAATAACATTTAAAGAAATGTCAACAATTAACAGTTTCTTCTCTGCTTTAAGACTTAACAATATTTATTTTCACTCCCAAGAAAAACCGACTAATGTTTTTGCTAAGAATTTGAGAATATATTTGATCTTCCGAATCTTCTTGATTCAGAATTTTCTATGGCCTGGACTGCTACAGGACTCTATCTTATTCTTGGTAAAATAATTTTTGTCAAATTGAATGTTTTAACATGTATGCACTCTAATTTCATTTTATACATAATTTTTTGATTCCATGAGAATTTCACATCGTGCACCCCACTCCCACTCATTTCCCAGTCCTTCTATATTTGCCCTTCACTCTTGCTGTGTCCTCCCCCACAAAAATTAATTAATTAAAAGAAAAGACAAAACATAACAAAAAGCCACTTTGCTCCTCCATCTTCCTGCCTCTTCATCACCTATTCATTAGTGACACTGATTGTTGCAGTGTGTTACACACTATTTCCTTTTGTCCAAACAGCTTTATTCACTGGTGGCATTAATTGTTGCAGTGTGCCACACTATTCCCTTTTGTCCAAACAGCTTTACTTGCACATGTTTGCTTCAATGCGTTGATGTTCTGGTTCAAGGCCTCTGGCTCTTTATACCACATCAAAATTGGGTCTTCCCTGAAACTTCTTCCTGATATCCCACTGTTGCCTCATGTCATGGAGATCCTGTGGCTATGGTTTGGAAGAAACGGTGCCTTCACACACACCCCAGAGGTCACAGATGCAGTAGATGTTGAGGTAAGATGTTGAGGCCCTGGATATGAGCCTGGGTGATGGTGGAGTTGCTCAGTCCAGGCCTCCACTGGGACTGACCACCTCAGGCAAAAGGCAAAGCCACCTCTCCTGCATCCATGCCACTGGTTCCAGCTTCCGGGCTCTATCAGCCATTGAGGAGCTCTCTAGCTCTCACCTAAGGGGTGGGGGAGACTCTTCCAGGGTCAACTCAACATGATTTGCTTGGCTCCTGGTGGTAACATGGGCCACAGACATCAACTCAGACCCCCAGCTGCAGGAGGACCAAGGACCCAGACATGGTGCTTAGCATCAGCTTGTCCTGAACATTTCTATGGCCCTGGTGGCCGTACAGGCCACTCAGATCAGTATGACTGTGGTGGCAGCATGACCCTTGGACCCAAACATGGTCTCAGGTGGTGGTCCAGACCTCAGGCATCCATGTGGCTTTTAGTCATAGACATCAACACAGACCCAGATTGCGGTAGGGCCACAGACACACATGTAGCCCTTTGTAGCAGCTTAGTCCTACATGATACCATGGCTCCAATCAGACAGATTCTTTGCCAAAGCACATTACAGAATGTGCTGAATGAAAAGAGAATGTGAGTGTAATTGTAAGTTCTCTCCTGCCCACCCGTTCCCAAACAACCCCTCTGAAGCTGAATATTAATCATAAAGGTTTGGCCAATGGCTCAAGCTTATTACTAGCTATCTCTTACATTTTAAACTAATCCATTTCTATTAATCTATGCATTGCCATGTGGCCCATGGCATTACAGGTCTACTGCCATGTTGCTCCTTGGACAGCTGTTGGTGTCTCTGTCAACGCCATCTTTCTTTCTCCCTATGTTCAGTTTTACTTTCCCACCTAGCTATTTTCTGCCTGGATATAGGCCAAATCAGTTTTATTTATCAAACAATGAAAGCAACACATATTCACAGTGTACAGAAAGACATCCCACATCATGTGATCTAAGTAACATCATTCATCTTGCTCTCTTTATTGATTATGGGTCCATTGTCACCAGCTACCATTGTCTCCCAACATTACAAATTCCCTTTAGTGATGGATTATGATTTCAAACTTTGAGCCAGAATTAACTTTTGCTTCTTTAATTCTTTTAGTCGGGCATTTGATTACAGCAACACTTAATGCAATAATTAATAAATAATATTTCCTAACAAAATTTAAAGCTACAATGACTAATTGTCACTAATTGTGGCAAAAGAAAAAAATAAAAATAAAACAGTGTGTACCTCATAGAGGAACAATAGATGTTCCTCCATTAATACCTTTCAATCAACATTGTTAAAGCCAACAATGCCAGTCTTTTCTGTTGGCTTCATGACAATCAGCCCAGCAGAAACTCATTGTCTAGGCAGTCAACAATGGCACTTCTCTGGGAGGTAACCAACAGTTATCTAATTGAACCGAGGGCCTGATCAGCAGGTGGTAACTCATGCGTGGTGCAGTAAATCCAGCCAACTAGCCATGACTGGTGAGGTCATGAACCCTAGAGGAAAACCTACTACTACCTCAACCAATATGATTTCTAACTAAATTATAAAGACTTATCCTTATACCCACCGATAAGTAGAACTCTCACTTCTCACCAAAGAAACTTCTTTTCAGATGCCAGATACAGAAATCAACAACTGGTCAAAACACAGAGAACTGACCATGTGATGTTCAACCCTAATTCATCCATCTACAACAAAACCCATACCTAAGGGTCAGAGAACACTGCAGTAAATGGGGTGGAAAGATTGTAAGAACCAGACAACGAAGAGATTAACTTTAAGATAGTGTCGTCTGTATATGACAGAGAAGCTGCATCTCTGAAACAGTATGTTTGCCTAAACAAGACCTACTCAGTGAAAACAAACCATCACGCCAATGTGAATGGTGGAAATGTTGCAAGGCCCTACCCAAAGAGTTAAAGGCAAATAATGAATTCTGAGAGAGAGAAAGAAGCAGTCTTCTCCAAAGGTAACACCCCTACAAGTTATCCAAGCCCAGTGGTCAGCCTTAAATACATATACATATACATATTCATAGCAAATTAAACAGACTCATTAACTTGTATTTATATCTAAATAAGGAGACAGACAGATAGACAGATAGATAGATGGATAGATACATAGATAGACCTCAAGCGTAAGTAAGGAAGAAGAGGTCATAGAGCTCATGAACTTGAGAGTGAGAAGACACAGGAGGAGCTAGAGGGGGTTGGAGGTGAAAATGAAGTAAATACAGTATTCATACATGAAAGTCTCCAAGAAATTAAAGAACCAATTACTTAGTCCAAACTGCTTCTGTCCACCACTAGAATTATAGGTACTCAACAGACTGAAGTGTCTTGGTTATTACAAAACCCTATTTTAAAAACTCAGAAAATAGTGGTGAGCAGGAAAGGAGACAGTGGCGGAAGCACCTGTCAGAATTTCACCCCTGAATTCTCACAGACTGAAAGTGCTGAGTGGCTTCCTCAGAAGTTCCTACATATTATTCAGGATACACATTCACGGGGATGTGTTCAAGTTTCACGAACATGTTGAACACACCAAACATACAAACTAGTTCAACAAACTAGAATTTAAAACCTACACTGAGTTTTTAGTGACAAACACAATTACTGCTTACGAAAAGCCGGAAAATGGGTTCTTATGAAGGAAAATTTGGTGTTCCAGACCCACCACTGGAAGGTTCCAGGTGACAAAGGATGGTCCAGACTGGGTATCCTCCAGTTGCTAAAAGTCCTCAAATACCTCACCCTTAATCTGCCTTGGAAGAATGTTTTCACCCGTTACAGTGCTAGAAAAATGGATACTTTCCTTTACAAAATGCTCTTATTTTTGACTATAAGTTTTTAAGTGGTCACTCTACAGAATTTTCAAATATACATAGAACATAACTGGCACCCAAAATTCTGAGCCTCATAGATCACCCTGACACAATGCTGCTCATCTTTTAAAGATCTATTTTATTTTATGTATGGGTTAGTGGCAGCATGTATGTAGATGTGCCACATGTGTGTGTAGTGCTGATAGAATCTAGAAGATAGTATAGGATCCTCTGGTGCTGGGGTTACAGATGGTTGTGATCTGCCGTGTGGGCTTTGGGAACTGAACCTGGGTCTTCTTCAGGAGCAGCAAGTGCTATTAACTGCCGTAGCTCCAGCTCCAGTGTTCTCATCCTATCCAAATGTTTAAGAGTTGTTTTGAGAAAACAATTCATATTCTTCTGCTACTTTAATCATTATATTGTGAATATTTTTTTTGAGACAAGGTTTCTCTGTAGCTTTGGTGCCTGTCCCACAACTAGCTCTTGTAAACCAGGCTAGCCTTGAAAATTTCTGGGTATTGGCATAAGAACAGACAGGAGGACCAATGGAACCGAATGAAAGGCCCGGGTAGCAAACCACACATCTTCGAACACCTGATTTTTGATAAGGAAGCAAAAATATCCAATGGAAAAAAGAAAGCATATTTAACAAGTGGTGCTGGCATAACTGGATATCAAATTGTAGAAGAATGAAAATAGACCCCTATCTATCACCATGAACAAAACTCAAGTCCAAATGGGTCAAACACCTCAACATAAAGCCAGCCACACTGAACCTTATAGAAGAGAAAGTGGGAAGTACACTTATTGGCACAGGGAACCACTTCCTAAATATAACCCCAGAAGCACAGACACTGAGAGCAACAATTAATAAATGGGACCTCCTGAAACTGAAAAGCTTCTGTAAAGCAAAGAACATGGTCAACAAGACAAAATGACAGCCTACAGAATGGGAAAAGATCTTCACTAACCCCACATCAGACAGAAGTCTGATCTCCAAAATATACAAAGAACTCAAGAAATTGGACACCAAAAGAACACATAATCCAATAAAAAATGTGGTAAAGACTTAAACAGAGAACTCTTAACAGAGGAATCTAAAATGGCTGAAAGACACTTAAGGAAATGTTTGTTCAACATCCTTAGTCATCAGAGAAATGCACATCAAAACAACTCTGAGATTCCATCTTACACCTGTAAGAATGGCCAATATCAAATACACTGATGACAACTTATGCTGGAGAGGTTGTGGGGAAAAGGGTTGCTGGCGGGGATGCAAGCTGGTACAACCCCTTTTGATGTCAGTGTGGTGATTTCTCAGAAAATTAGGAAACTATCTTCCTCAAGTCCCAGTAATATCACTTTTGGGTATATATCCAAAGGATGCTCAATCGTGCCACAGGGACATGTGCTCAGCTATATTCATAGCAGCTTTGTTTGTCATAGCCAGAACCTGGAAACAACCTAAATGCCCTCTGTAGCTTTGGGGCCTGTCCTGGAACTAGACTTTGTAGGCCAGGCTGGCCTCGAACTCACAGAGATCCACCTGTCTCTGCCTCCCGAGTGCTGATTAAAGGCGTGCGCCACCACCGCATGGCTACTTTGCAAATTTTAACCTACTAAAATACTAATAAATTAGATAAGTATTGTCTATTATACTAGACAAGAAATTCTGTAATTGTTTACTGTGCTTCCTTCATGTGATGTTGGTTGTAAGCACAGAGACCTGTTTTTATGTAATGGATCTTTCTTTCCCAAGTACTTGCAAGAATAGATCTCTCATAAAACTTTTTAATTTATAAAGAAGTCTACCAAAGAGAAGATTTTATCTACCCAACTTTGGTATGGGGACAACATTGGCGGCATGGAGGAAGGGAGCAAATGGACACTTTCTAGCTTTGCAGGTTGGATGCTTCCCTCTTAATGAGAGCAGTTCTTGGTCTAGAAATTCACTTGCCCTACCCGTCTGAGTTTTATGACTTGGGCAGTGCTGTGTCAGACATAAAAATCACCCAATGAAGAGCAATCATATCCTACAATCAAATAAACTTGTGTGAAGATAAGTCTGAGAAGTTTCATACAAGGTGTCCCGAGAGAGAGAGAGAGAGAGAGAGAGAGAGAGAGAGACAGAGAGAGAGAGAGAAAGATTACCATAAAACCTATGTAGTGGCAATATGTGACTCTTGGAAGATGGAAGTAATGATTTAATCTGGTTAGTTTCAAATAATAAAATGGTGCTTCTGTTCCATTTCCCATACCTTCTGTATCCTAGAGGGACATGGTAGCTTGATGCTATATTAAAAAAAGTTAAAAGAAATTCTTAATTAATCTATCCATACAGAAGATAGAAATGAGTTTTGTTATTCTATACCTATGTCATTATAATAAGGTATACTATTTGTTTAGTTATAATTATATATACATATATATGTGATGTATATGGTTCACTATACCTATGAAATAAGGGAATAAAAGCAAAGGACTAGAAGAATCATTAAGGAGATCAGCTTGAAGCCTGCAGTAATGTTTATTCTGCTATGCTCCTAGCAACACTACAAACAGGCCAGAATGCACAGGAAGGGTCTGGGAGGTATTTGTTGGTGAACTAAATGTACAAAGGACTGATTGTAGTTTGAATAGAAGAGAAATAGCCCAGGACTTTAGGGACAAATCTGCTCAGAGCAATTAGCAAGTCAGAAATCTAGAAAGCCACTAAATCCAGGATTTATTACTATGGACATCGCTCTCACTAACCATGGTAATTGTATCTGTTGCAAAGCATCTACAGGGAATTATATTAAGCAGAGTCCCGGCAGTGGAGAAATTCACATAAGATGGGATTTTCTCACTGTACTAAAACTTCATGAAAGAGCTAAGTACGGCATGGTAGACAACATTTAAGGAATACATTCTGCCAATGACAGTTCAGCTCTCTGAGGGTGACAACCCGGAAAAGCTGTAGGACCGAAAAGGGTGTGATTTTCTGAAACCAGGAAGGAACAGATCAGTGCAGAGGGCGCTTGACATGAGATAAAGCCAAGGACCAAGATATTCATTTGGGCTATGGAAGACCACCTCTCAGCCTACAGGACAGAACAAAGGATGGGATATAAACTGAGCAGGAGCAGTAAGAATTGCTCCTTCACTACAGAGATACAGAGATGGTGAGAAGTGTTATGACAATTTCTAGACTTTTGAACAGAACAGATTGGAAGTGTGCTGCAGTATATGCAAATGAACAGTGACTTCATGAGAACTGAACATGCAGACTTCCTAGGAAACTTTTCTATATATCGTAAAATGATCAAATTGTTTTCTATAATGGCAGTGAAAGAATCTAGGAAGAGGTCAAAATGATTAATTAGAAACCAAGTGAATTAATCTTGGAAAACATTTTATCATGGAAATGGGTGATGAAAAATGTCCTTCCATGAATTGCTTACCACTTTGCATTTCTATAAAACCCCATTTCCCATTACTGCCATATGAATATTTTAAGGCTAATTTCACAGTTATAGTTCCACTAATATGTAGCGTGTGATGTTTTCCATTAGTGGAATTCATTTTTCTGAAACACATTAATTCATTTTAATTTTAATTTATATGAAATAAGGCCTTTTATGCCCTCATACTCATTAGACTTTTTATCTACTTTATTTGTCAACCTGTTAAATATCACTTAATTTTAATTACTCTTCATAACAGTTTTATTCCATTTGTTTTACTGTTGCAGATGTCTTGTTTCTGAAAGTGTGCTGACATAAACACAATGAATACATGTATATTTACAAATAAGAGCTACTATCAGAATCAGTTTTGGCAACTTACATTTCTTCCTTGTACAGTCTATATCACAAGAGCTAAAAGATAAGAATAAAATTTACAGGAATTCTTGCTGCTGTAACATATCAACAAGAGACTCTTGAATAGGATTTTGAAGTTAAGAAAAATGCGAACTTATCTTCTTTAATACAAATTTAGAAAGAGGGCAAATTGAATGCCTGGGGATTTTGCAAACATCTCTGAGATTTTTCTAAGAAATTATCCTCCTTTATACTGGGTGCCATTTGAAACATTTACCATGCTAAGTGATAATCAATGGGGGGGGGTAATGTGGGAGGTCCTTCTGTCTGTGTATTGTTTATATTGGCCAATGAATAAAGAAACTGCTTTGGCCTATAGCAAAACAGAACTTAGCTAGGTGGGGAAAACTAAACTGAATGCTGGGAGAAAAAAGGCAGAGTAAGAGAGAAGCCATGTAGCCCCTCCAGAGACAGATGCCTAAACTTTACATGGTAAGTCATGGCAATATACAAATTAATGGAGATGGGTTAATTTAAGATATGAATTAGCCAGAAATATACTTAAGCTATTGGCCAAACAGTGTTGCAAATAACATGGTTTCTGTGTGATTATTTTGAGAGTCTAGGTAGCCAGGAAATGAACAAGCGGGCTCCCTAATATGGGGGAAAATGTCCTTCTGCTTGATACAATTTAAATTTTTCTCTTTTCCTAACTGTCCTTGAACCCATGCAAAATTGGTTAAATGCTGAATAAGTACTAAATAATGTGACATAGCTTAGCAGCGAGGTGATGAAGTATGAGGAAAATGTTACAAGAGAAATTTCATATATAGACACATGCAGCTCTGCCAGGAGAATCCTACTAGAAACTAAGACAGAGAAAGAAGAGGCACTGTGCATCCTGTTATCTTCTCTTTTCTGTCTGTACCACCTCAAACCCACTTCTTCACCTTGGAATGTCAGTTGGTGTAGGAAGTCCCTCTGTATATGTGTTGCTTTTATTGTTTAATTAATAAAGAAACTCCTTGGCCTGTAATAGGGTAGAGTAGAGCTAGGCAGGGAAAAAAAACTGAATACTGGGAGAAGAAAAGCAGAGTCAAGGAGAAGCCATGTAGCCCCACCAGAGACAGATGCCAGATGGACCCTTGCCGGTAAGCCACAGCCATGTGGCAATACACAGATGAATAGAAATGGGTTAAATTGAGATGTAAGAGGTAGCCAATAAGAAGCTAGAGCTAATGGGCCAAGCAGTGATTTAATTAATACAGTTTCTGTGTGATTATTTTGGGGCTAAGCAGCTGGGTATGAGCAAGTAACCTCCACTTACAACAGTCAGTCCATCCCAAGCAAGCAATAAAATACAGTTTTTCAGGGTTGATCACAATTTTCACAGATTCATTGCAACACCAAAATCATCTCCACTAACTGAATGATGTTTCTTGTTCAGAAATCACAATGTCATTCCTATAGGCTCCCTTCCTTAGAACATCAGCATTAACTGACCAGCACCACTTTCTGCATTTTAAATTGCAGCATACAAAGCCTTTCATCTGATCATTGAGGACTCACATCACTCACTCACTCTTGCCAGTGGAGTCTGCTTCTGGGAGTTGCTATAGCTGTACTACCTTTTCCAACTGAGATTGTCAAGAATAGTTCTCATTACTTTGTATTAGTTCCTTAAAAATAACTGCCTCTATTTATGATTCTTGTTTAGACTCTTAACATATGGAGGGGGCAAAATTTCTTCAGCAATTCTTTTTATAGTTCTTATATTGCCAGAACATGAAAAGTACTGTCATATTTATTAAGGACACCCCATCATCCAAAGAATGCACACTGCTAGCAGGCTACAAGGATTGGAAGGAACTATGTGGACTTCTTGAAAAAAAAACGTGAGCAAGTTCCCTATGTGAGAAAAAGGGTGAACTATTAAGTAACTAGAAGGACCTACTGTGGAGACTGTTCACTGAGTCCCTGTCCTCCTAAGTAAATGACTAAACTTAAAAAGCATTGGACATCTATTTTAGAGATGGTCATGCAACAATTCTGACTGCATTAGGTTGCAAGGGAGTCTTTAAAAGAGTTCCATAAACCATAGAGTGCAAAGAAGGGAGTGTAGAGTCTCACAGTTCTACAGTCTAGAAGTCTGAGCATCAAGATGTCAGCAGGATCATGGCAGGGCTCTGGGGGATTCTCTAAAACATTCTGGAGAAGTAATACTCTGTGACATTCATTAACCTGTAGGTATATCACAGTGCTTTGTGAATTAGCACTTGCAAAATATCTTTCATATGCACACATATGCCTCCAAAGTTTTCCTTATTATAAAGATACCAGATTAGAGAATCACCTTATCATAATATGACCTCATCTTAGCTAATTATACTACAATGACTCTATTTCTAAAAACAGTCACATTTTGAAATACTGGGGTGAGAGTGTCACCATATGAATGTTGGGGTAAATGTACTACCCATGGAACTTAACATAGTTTAGTAAAGTCACCAAGAAGGTCGACATAGAACCCTGAATGACATACAGAGCAGAACCCCAATGGCACCTCACATTTATGCTAATTGGACTCAGTAAATAAGAAAGAACTATTAATTACGTTAAGACACCAAATCTTCTGCATCTGTAACTTAAGTTACAGAAGATCTGATACCTTCTTCTGCCTGATCTAGACCTCTGGCACACATATAGACATATGTGAAGGTAAAACACATATACACATAAAATAATAAAATAGATTACCTTCTAAAAGAAAAGCAATAAAGGTTAAAACAAATAGAAATGTGCTATGAAATCAGAGTCTATACACACTGATCATTAAAACGATCTGCCCAATCTTTTAACTATCCATTTAAATGAATTCCTTTAAATTAGCTCCTATTAATTATGCTTAAATTTTTAGCTGAAATGATAAAGAAAATTTCTGCACAGAAACTCAAAAGACCTAACAGGTGTGTGGAAAAGGTATTATTATTACTGATGCTTTGTTGTTTGTTTGCTTTTATCTTTAACCAAAAAGTATAAGTGAAACTACAAAAATCAATTAATTATCCAATGCCTGTCAGGATAAATATTTACAAAAAGACAAAATGTGATATATTCAAAAGAGAATGCTTCCGCATCATTGGCAAGAATGTAAATATATACAGTGATTATAAAAGACAATATGGAATTTCCTAAAATTTAAAAACAAAATCTTTAATGATTCTCCTCTGGTTATATATTAACAACCAATGGAATCCTTTATGTTCACTAATAAATTACTCACAACTCCAAGATATAGAATCAGCCTAAATGTCCGTTATAGGCAAATGGGGGAAGAAAATATGATGCCATATCTAGTATATGCCTGGTTTCTTTTTTTTTTCTTCAGCCTTTTGGACTGTAAATCCTGTCGCGGATACAACCATGGATGAAGCAGAGCAACATCACCACAGTGCATGAATCATCCCAGAGTCGAAAAACAAAAAAGACACATAACATTTGGAATTGGTGAGGGTAGCAGAGGAATTGAGAGGGATGGAATGGAGGATGAGGTGATTGATAATGTACTTCTTAAAAACATCAATAAAAAGGAATGGAATCCCTCTGTGATCACAAAGTAATTGAAGTATAAGTTAACAGTAAAAATGTAGTGTCCTAAAAATAAATTAAAACTCTTTTAGTAAGAAAAATACAAATATTGCATGGCATTTTCTCTAGAATAGAACTATAGAAGTCATGGAGTTCAAGAACCTAATGATTAAAAGGACCTGCAGAGTGAGCAGTGAAGAAAACAGATCTAGAGAAGTCATACATTCTCACTCATATAAGATGAACAGCTTTTGGACAGCTAATGTGAACCAAAGTGAGTGTTAGTGTCTTAGTTACTTTTCTATTATTGTGACAAAACACCATGACAAAGCAAAAGCAAGAAAGCATTTAGTTGGGCTTATGGATTCAGAGGACTAGAGTCCACACACAGTTGTGATTGTGGGAATGACTGAGAGCCACATCTTGATCCACAAGTAGGAGACAGAGAGGGGGAGTTAATTGGGAATGGTGTGAGCTTTTGAAATGCAAATCACTTCCCAGTGACACATCCCCACCAAGTTCAAGCCTCCCAATCATTCCCAAACATCCACTAATTTGGGACCGAGTAGTCAAACATATGAGCCTATGGGACCATTCTCACCCAAACCACCACACTTCCCTGGTTCTGGCAGGTGCCTAGACATATCATAATGCAAAATGCATTTAGTCCATCTCCAAAAGTCCCCTTAGTCTTTCACGGTTTAAACAATGCTTAAAATTTCAAAGTCAAAAATCTTTCCTGAGACTCAAGACAAATTATTAATTGTAACCCCATGTAAAATTTCAAAAGCAATTTCACAGTTCCAACATACACCATTCCAGAAACAAGGATGAATCAAGGACCAAAACAAGATGAAAACCAAACAACGTGGAGCAGATACTGTAGATACATGTCAGAGAGTTTAGAAGACTCTATCATTTCTCACTGACAAACACTTCTCTGCTGGGCTGGGTCCACTCCCTGCATGCCGCTTTTCTTGGCAGTTATCCCATAACTCTCACACCTCCAACATCTTGGGTTCTCCAATGCAGTTTGAGCTTCACTCTCGTGGCTTTATAGAGGGACCTCTCCAGGCCTCCATGTGAGGGTTCATCTGCCACACACATGACTTCAACGGCTTTTCTTAGCCATGCAGGGAGATTCCAAAAGCAATTTACTCATGCATCCTTCATACTCAAAATCTAGAAATGCGTTGACAACACTACTACATTTAGATTTCAACTTGGGATGAGTCCTGGTCCCTCTGAATCACATTTGCAACAGCTTTTATTTGGTTTTGCCTCTTAGAAACAGAAAATTCCTTAGGCCTTTTCTTTTTATGAGGTACAGCATTAGCTGAGTGGTCTTGCACTAGGGGTCCTTCTCCTTTTATCTCAATGAAGATCAGGCCTTGTTTTGGTCTCCTTATCTCTTTCAGCATACACCTTGGCCTCAATATTAAATTCCTTGTGTTCCTTTCCTCTTCAAACTGTACATTTTGTACTTAGTCCACTTGCTCTTTTCAATGAAGATCTGCATAAGACAAATTACTAATAACCAGGCAACAGGATCAACAATAGGCTATCTTAAAATCTTCTCAAATCTAGCTTTTACTTTCCAATTTAGCGTTAGACAAATTCTTAGGGCAAGGACAGACAGCAGCCACATTCTTATCCAAAATATCACATGAATGGTTTCTAGCCCAGATACTAATAATTTTTCCTTCTGAAACCTCTTAAGCAGGGTTTCCACAGTCCACATAGCTCTCAGAACTAATGACTCCAAGTTCCTACTATGATGGCCCATTAAGATATGCTTACAAAATTAAGCTATTTTTCTAGTCTGAAGTCATTCAATATCAACATGGTCAGATCTATGACAGCAATGTCCCACTTCCAAGTAGCAACTTCTGTTGTATTTATTTTTCTTTTGCTATAAAAAGAAAAAAAATTGACCAAGGTAACATAAAAAATGAAAGTGTTTAACTAAATTATGATTTAAGAGGATCAGAGTCTGTGATGGTGGAACAAAAACATGTTGTCAGCAATAGAGAGAGAGGAGTCAGAGAAAACTACTGGGAAACTTGTGGGGTTTTTAAAATCTCAAAGCCCTCCCCCAGTGACACATTTTCCCCAGGAAAGTCATACTTCCTAAGCTTCCCAAACATTTCTACCTACTGGGAATCAAATATTCAAACATATGAGCCCATGGAGGCCATATTTTTGAAACTTAAAGTTTCATATGCACTTAAAATTTGCCAACAGTTTAAGTTGTACTATAACAATAAAGGAAGAGAGAACTGAGCAGAGAGAAAATTACGTGGAAACTATTAAAAGTTATAGCTTTGCTAATTAGTAGATATAATTCAAATCATCTATATAATTTGCATATAAATTTTAAGTACAAAATGTGGTTGAACAATTTTTTCCAAATGAGTCGGAAACATTAGTGTAATATTTTAACCAACCACTAGACTGCAAGGCTGATATATATTAGCTGACTGTAGTTAATGCTGAAAGTGAAAAGGGACAAATGGACAGGTACACAGAATAGAGTAAAAGAATGTCAGCTAAGGAATTAGAGGACAGATTTCCTAAGCATTTTAAACAAAAAGAAATGTAATATGTGTGTGTGTGTGTGTGTGTGTGTGTGTGTGTGTGTGTGTGTGTGTGTGATCATAGTAGTCATTTGGATATTTGTTGGGAGACACTAATGTAATTTCCTGAAGGAACAAGTAGAATCTAAACTTAATTTATTTCTTGACTTAGGAATCATCTGGTCCTTCCTGAGACTATGTTGAAAAGCCCTTTAAAAGCCACTACACAAACTCTTCCTTGCATGAAAAAGGCCATGTTTAGACTTCAGGGTCATAAACAGTGAAATTTTCAGAAATTCAACAAAGGTGAAAGCACTGCTTTCCCATAAACCAGCACATTGAAAACAGCTTTTAAATCTTTTCTCAGCATTCTGCACACTAAGAAATGTTCGAAGAGAACATCGATTCGAGCTCTTCCCCTCCCAGAGAACACGGCTCACTGCTCTAAGAAACACTTACACAGTGCATTGCTGGCAGGTCAGGGTAATTCAGCCATTATCTCTGCTTCGTCCTGGTGCTTAGAACAAGAAGCATGGTTGAGTGTCAACAATATTGCCAACTTAAGACAAATATTTTCATGTTTTTTGTTATAAAACAGCTCCAATTAAAAGGGTTGGATTGGCCTTGCATATGTAATCATGGTTTCCAATACCAGTCTGAGAAATGGGAGTTTCTGAAAACAGAGTCACAGCAGAATGATGCCTATCTTCACATACGTAATGACGTCAGTAATGATTGTCCATGTAATGACTTTGATGGAAATTTCTGAATTACCCCTAAATTAAGTGGCTAAGAAGAACTTTGTATAAGATGGCACAAAATAAGGTAGATGGGTCACCACAAAAGAAATATTTGTTGATAATGAAATATATTAATATAGATCTTTAAAATTATTTGTATGTGGTGTGTGTGTGTGTATGTGTGTGTGTACACATGCACACGTATTGAGGGATGAACTCACTCATATGTGTATGTGTGAAGACCACAAGTTGACACTGGTTGCCTTCCTAGTTATTCTCCACCTTATTTCCTCAAATAGGTTTTCCCACTGAACTGGTCCTAACTGGTCTGGCAAGGTTGTCTACCCAGCAAGCAGCTGGGATCTTCATATTTCTGCTCCATGGTGTTTGAGTTTAAGCCTGTGAGACCACATTCAGATTTTACATAGCCCCTGGTCACCTGAACACAGGTCCTCATGGTAGTGTGACGAGCCCTTTACCCACTGAGTCATTTTCCCAGCCCCAGCATGGGCTGTCTTAAAGTAGGAAAATGAGCATAATATACCAAATAAAATTTAAATACTAAAAAAGACGATGTTGACATCTAGAGGGAGGGTAAACTCAGTATTCTTTCCCTTAATTTGAACAATTATTGTCACCATCTTTTCTCCTTTTGAAGAGAAAAATAGGGCAAGCATTGACGGCTGTTGGCAAATATTTATTCTGTGTTCATAGATGGCAAAGTACTGGGAAATAGTCTGTAAAAAGATTAGATAAGAAAGAAAACACATGTGGTTCTAAATTGTGGACTATAAATACCAGTTCCACAGCAAACAATTTTTATTCAAGTTTAATGTAAATGTGTATGGGCTGTTTCCGCACTTACATAACCTTTTACACGTCACCGGTGCTCAATTTTCCTGTCTGTAAAAGGGGTGAAATGACTGTATAAACAGTATGCTTCCATGCACATGAATGAATACAAAGAAACAAAATGTTAATGAATGATTATTGATGGTTAGTGCTGTCAACCTGACAACTCATGAAGTCATTTAGGAGACAAGCCTTCAGATAAACCTGGGAGGGATTATTTAGATTAGATTAGCAGACAGCCATCTACCCCGCCCCCAACGCTTCCTTCCCTGCGAGCTCCATGGAGACCGATACTTGCTGGACATGAGAGGTGAGACGTCAGTGGCCCTGGGACCCTGGACCCCCAACTCCCTAAAACCTCCACGTGGGAGAAAGGCAAGCCCGCCCCCAGGTGCCTTCCACATTCCTAGCAGCCAGCAGGGAGCTGGCCTGCTAGACAGTCATCTATCCCGCCCCTAATGCCTTGTTCCCTGCGAGCTCCTTGGAGACCAATACTTGGTGGACATAAGAGACGTAAGAGTTGAAGGAAGAGATGGGAAGGCGCCAATGCAAGAACTCCTCCATCATCCTAAAAAGCAACATGGTACCACCAGAACCCAGTGACACACAACAGCAAGACTTGATCATCCTAACCCAGAAGATGTAGAAGAAAACAACTTGAAACGTTAATTGATGAAAATGATAGAGTCCTTTATAGAGGAAGTGAAAAACTCCCTTAAAGAAATGGAGGAGAAGACTAACAAAAAGCTAGAAAAAATGAATAAATCCCTCAAAGAAACCCAAGAAAAAGCAAACAAACAGGTGAAGGAAACATTTCAAGACTTGAAGATTGAAATAGAAGATGGCTCAGTGGTTAAGAGCATTGCTTACTCTTCCAAAGGTCTTGAGTTCAATTCCCAGCAACCACATGTTGGCTTACAACCATCTGTAATGAGGTCTGGTGCCCTCTTCTGGCCTTCATCTGTCTTCATCACACAGACAAAATGTTGTATACATAATAAATAAATAAACATTTTTTTAAAAAAAGATTGAAATAGAGGCAATAAAGAAAACACAAACTGAGGGAACCCTGGAATTGGAAAATCTGGGTAAAAGAACAGGAACTATTAGTTCAGGCACACTGTCTAAGTAGGTGGGCCAGCCCCTCACGGTCCTAACTTCCTAACTCATCTTCTCCCACCTTCTGCTCTTCAACTGCACCTTGGGGGCTCAATCCATTGCTCTGATGTGAATGTGGGTCTCTGTCTCTATCTCCATCCATCGGATGAAATTTCTATAATGGTAATCAAGATAATCATCAATGTGACTATGGTACAAGACTAGTTC
>PVIU01021101.1:0-32348 GCA_004026605.1 Ondatra zibethicus | reverse complement strand
GTGCGGGTGTGGAATGCGGGACAGTGCGGGTGCAGAATGCAAGGCAGTGTGGTGATGAGGCAAGAAAGATACAGGGTAAAGAAGAAAGAGTCCTTAGCACGGGAGCCCAGAGCAGGCTAACAAGGAACAGGCCAGCTCCAGGATTTTCACCACCACTGAAAGCATGGGTGGTTACAGAACACTAGAACAAAAGAAAAGGAAGAGTAGTCTCGGGGCTATTTAACTATGATGGGAAATTCAACCTTTGGTTTTTAAACGGGGATGTTATTAAGTGCATGCCAGAAGAAAGCCATACAGAGCTCAGTTACGCAGGACATCGGGCTTCTAGACGCTTCCTTTAAAGTACTTTGAGAGGACAAAACAATTACTCCATGTAATAATTTGTGGCTTGAAAAAAACACATTTGGGAATAAAGTCTACTTGATCTATCACACTAAATGGTAAAGCTAAGGGCCTCCAATGGTATGGATAAAAGCCCACGCGGATGTGAACGCCACAAAGCCTGTCTCTAGCACATCCTTCAGTGGTGTGATAGCATTTATTTACCCCGTGTTATTAGAAAGTGAATAGTCACTAGCCCTCAATTTTCACGTCAATTGAAGGGAAAAGATTCCATTTTCCATAGAGTCTAGGACTGAAATTGACTTAGCATCTCAGAACTGTCAAAAAATTCCTTTTATAGAAAGGTTTCCTGTCTAGAGACAAAGCAGGTGCCACCCTCCTGATGCGGACACTGTATTCACACTGTAGGTCTGCAGAGGACGGCAGCTGCCAGCTTGGTAGCCGTCAGCACTGTGGTGTTAGAGGATGCCATTTAAATGCTCTAATGAGGAGAAGGACTTCCGGGAAATAAGGATCAGCACCCTGAACTTACCATTGCTAACAGGCCAATCTAACACTTTCCGGGGATAAGAAACAGGAAACCCTGATTTGATTTGAATTAAAAGCAACACATTCTAAGTCCTTGGGATTTACAGATTCAGAACTTAGCTCAAGAAAACCTCCCCAGTTTGGACAATTATAAAAACAAGGTTATTCGTTGTTGTGAAGACAATAAAAACAAACAAGAATACAACGAAAAACGCCGATGCTCTAGTTCTTTCCAGTTCAATGCGCCACTCCGTGTTTCGTTTACAGGGACGGTGTTGTGAATGTATTTTCTGTTCTATTTATTTTTTTATCTTTTTGAGACAGGGGTTCATGTATCCCAGGCTGGTTTTGAGCTCACTACGTAGGCAAGGCTGACCTTAAACGTCTACCTTTCCTGCCTCTAACTCCTGAGTTCTGAAATTACAGGTGTGTATCACCATGCCGGGTTTATGAGGTGCTGGGGATTGAACCCAGGGCTTCGTGCACGCTAGGCAGGCGCTCTACCAACTGAGCTAGCCCAGCCCTGCAGGAACGTGCTTTAACTGAAGTCCTTAAATCTTTAGAGGAATGCACAGACCACCGTCTAATTTCACCAAGGTGAACCTGGTCCCTTTAATCCATGCGGCGACTGGGCCTGTGCCCTGAAAGTCCAGGCCTTGCTGGTATTTCAAAGGTGAAATATCTGCACTAGCTGCTCTTTAAGGTCCAGGTGAGGGTCTTCCTGGCCTCGCCCACCCAAACTGATTCCAGGCCAGCCTTTACTGAAGGGCTTCCATCTTCATGTTCACGTCTGATGAGGACATAGAGTTCTTACATCCTCAGGAGACAGAAGCAATAGCCTGCATCTGAGGGTTCTAGGGTGGATGGAGACTCAAAGCTTCTTACAGGGCAGCCAGGCTCCCCCTAAACAGCAGACAGCTGGGCTCTGGCACATGGGCAGACAGCGAGGCCAGGTGGCTCTTCCTAGAAGCACTCCTTACTCAGTATGCCCTTCTCAATCCCATGTGTGGACAAGTGGGTCTCCTTCGAAGCACTGAGGGAAGCCGCCAATATTGCCACCCTAAAAACCCTCTCATTAACTGCTTTGTTTCTCTGGAGCCTCTAACGAGCTAGGGACTGACCCTTGACAAGAGGTCCCTTTAGTCCCAATCATTGGGTTACTGATCTTTGCACTTTTCTTTCATCCCCTGTGGGGAGGTAACTCCCATTCACACACCCCCAATCCAGACCTGCTCCCCAACACAGTCCAGGGTCCCCCTTGTTGACACGCTATGTGGGAGACCAAACTGGAGCCCTTATTGGTGCATGTAATCTCAGAGGCAGTGATCGACCATCCAATTGGTACCCACTCCTGATGTCTAAAGATGCAGGACTATCCGCATCCACTGAGAAAAGGGGATAATTTAAAAACAAAACAAAATAACCTGAGAGGGGGGGAACCCCACATCCCTGTCTTCTGAAACAGCAATATAAACCCCCAAGCATGAAATCATTATCAAAAGTTCCAAATTGACTATAATAGAAATCACTAAATCATCCAAATTGATGGCATAAACAAAACTCGTCAACAGCCGCTAAGAATTCATTGAAAGTAAATTTATTATTTGGGTTTTTAAAAAAACTTCTTTGAGACACGTTTCGTGTATCCCAGGCTGGCCTCAAACTCACTATGAAGTGGAGGCCGACCTTGAACTTCTGATCCTCCTGCCTCCACGTCCCAGGTGCTGGGAGCAGGCATGCACCACCACACCCAGGTTTTAGGGCGCTGGGGATTGAGGCCAGGGCTTTGTGCAATCAGGGCAGGCACTAGACTGAGCCGCAGCCCAGCCACCAAGCTTTTAAAGAACCACTGTGCTGTTCAAGACAGTTTGAATCTGGCATGCTGTTCATCTCTTCTCCGGCTTCAGCTTGGCCAGGCTGGGTGAGAAACACGTATAGACAAGGTTAGTAAGCACCGTGAGGAAGCCGCTACGAGCACTTGCCATTCCCTGAGAAGCCCAACGTGGCTGTCCACGCCACACCAATGAGGTCTGAGGTTTGCTCTTAGGATCCTAAGTGATGGCTTCCTAAGAGCTAGCTCTAGCCGTGGATCTGACGTTACCCAAACATCTCAACCCTGGTTCCCTACGCTCTCTTCCAGATTCGAGTCAAGCAATGTGACACGTTATGGGTGGTTGTGGTAACTGCAATGAAAGGGTTCGGTTTTAGTAAAATTGCGGCATTAGTGAGATGGCCCAGTGAGCAAAAGTGCTTGCTGCTACCAATCCTAATGACTTCAATTACATCGCGAGGACTCACATGGAGAAAACTAACTCTCACAGGTAGTCCTCTGACCTCCACATATGTGCCACTGCATGCATGCATACACACATATGCACAGACAAAAGAAATAAATTTTTAAAACTTTTTTAAAAACACTGAAGCATTGTTCTTGCTTCCCACAAGGATAGGTGTTCACTGTCATAAACCTCAGTTGCCATCCTAGCGTCCGAGAGGCGGAAACAGGAAGCAGAGGAGGATCCAAAGGTTCAAGTCCAACCTGGGCCTCGAAGCAACACCCTGTCTTACAAAACAAACAAGGGTCCAGGAGCACGGGTTGGTGGACAATGTGCTTTCCATGTAAGCCCAGCACCCATGTAAGAAGCTGGGCATAGCTACACAAGCCAATAATCCCAGTGCTGAGAAAGGGAAGAAATGAGGATCTCAGGGCTTCACTTGCCAGTCAGTCTGGTTGACACAGCAAGTTCCTGGTCCCAGTGAGAGACCCTGTCTCAATATGGATATTGAGGAAATAGTGTAGCGGAGCTATTGAGGAAGACACTCTATGCTGACCTTTTGATTCTGTATGCACACACAAAGGGAACCCCCATTCTCTCTCTCTCTCTCTCTCTCTCTCTCTCTCTCTCTCTCTCTCTCTCTCTCACACACACACACACACACACACACACACACACACACACACACACACACCACATCACATGAATATAACCACCAAAGCCTTCCTACATGCCCATGCAAAACAAACAACACAAAAAGTAATAACATGAAGTCATGTATAGTCAGGTTGTTCCTAAGAACCTTCTGTTACGGACAGCTACAGTTCTCCACAGGCAAATAATAACAGATCCAATTTTCCAGCAAAGCATATCAAACTGATAAAAAGAGCAACACATGCCTTAATTATTAATATCAGTAAGACAGGATGTCAGTAGCTAGATGCTAATATCTTTGTCAAGATGGAGACCAAGATCAAAACAAGGTTCAAAATGCTGCTGCCGCCCCTACATGTGCCCGTGCACTCACTGGACATCACCGCCTCCCTCGCTCCTTCTACAGTGAAACCCCAGGAAGCAGCAGAGTTCTCAGGAACGTTTTCAGGTCTGGAATCTGAGAGCCCAACATTCACCTCCTCTAAACATCAAACGTCCCCTGGTATGGGCACTTCGTACTCAGGACAGTTATACTCAAGTTCAGCCAGGCCTCTCACCTACAAAGCCATCTGAGTCGAGGCAGGGGAGCTCCACTCATGCCAGAGGAGATGCCATGTGTACGAGAAGCTAATACAAACACGAGGCATCCCACATCTGCTACTGGAGTCTTCATCTATTTAAACTAGAGATTTAAAACTAACACAAGGCAGCTAGCTTTCATATCTCACAAACTCCATGACTGGCAAACCGAGGAGGGATTCATATGACTCAAGCAGTTGTTCTTGTAGCTATTTGTCAACAATTAAAGCAAACTTGTGACCCTTCGATATAAGAAGCAGGAGACCATATGGCAAAGCCACGGTAGTGGGTGATGAAGACCATTTTGCAAGAGGCTTCTTAAAACGCAGCCCCTCCCATGTTTTGTTTTGCTCTAAGACAGGGTCTCTCTACAGAGCCCCGACTGTCCTGAAACTCAATATATAGATGAAACTGCCTACCTCTGCCTCTCAAAGGCTGGGATTAAAGGCGTGTGCTACTATGCCTGACTCAGTCCCTAAATTTGACCCACATTATATTTAAATCAAAACTGGGGCTGGAGAGATGGCTCAGTGCTTAAGAAGACTGGACGAACCTCTAGAGGGCCTGGGTTCAATTTCCTGCACCCACACAGCAGCTTACAACTGTCTATAGTTTCAGGGGATCATTTGCATCATGCATGCATGTGGTGCACATATCTGTGCATGCAGGCAAAACACCCATACACATGAAATAAATAAATCAATCTTTTAAAAAATGTTAGGCAACACAGGGTAGGAAGAATACATATATGCATGTATATGAGTATGTGTATCCTGTGTGTGTGTGTGGCAAGAGGGGGGAGACAGAGAAAATGAGAATGTATGGGCAGATGAGAGCTATAAGCCTCCTCACTGTAAAGAAAAACTTACTTATTTCATTAATTAAACTGAGAGCAAAAGAAGCTACATCAAGTAAAAAGCTGGACTCCTGAGCTGGGGAGACAGCTTAGTAGGTATAGTACTTGCTGTACAAGCATAAGGACCAGAGTTCAGATCCCCGAAACCCATGGAGAGTCAGGCATAGTTGTGTGCACCCCAGGGCACACATGTCCAGACGGGAAGCAACGATGGGGAATCCCCAGAAGCTCACACAGCAGGTGGCTGGGCAGATGTGGTGGTGAGTGGCAGGAGACCCTGCCTCAGGAGGAAAGTTGAAGACGGACACTCCAGATTGCCCTCTGGCCTCCAAGTGAACTCCCACCATGCCTGAACTCTCAACCCTAATGTCCCTGTCCTCTTAGCCTTTCTGTTACTGAAACCACAAAGTAGCAGAAAGAACAATACAGAGACCTGCAGCTGCGCTGGCTTGAGTCCTGCATGGGTTGCCGTATTTGAACCTCCAAACCTCTGTAAGCTTCAGAGAAAGCACACACAAGTTCTGACCTGTTCTTTAGTAGTGCCATGTACTGCTAAGGGCATTGTATCCCTGCCTCACTCAAAGAACAAAGAGAAAGAAATTCATGTCAAGGTTTTACCACGTTCAGTATGGAGTTTAAGGGGTGCAGGGCCTAAGGAATTCCACAGAACCAAAGGGCTGAGTAGTCACCAATCCTCAACCCAGCAGGCACAGAAGGCATTGAAAATGATGAAAACTTGGAGTTGCACAGTTGGCTCAGTGGTGAACAGCATTCACTGCTCTTGCAGGGGACCTGGAGGTCAATTCCCAGGACCCACATGGTGGCTCAGAACTTTCCATAACTACAGTTTTAGAGGATCCAGGAACCCTCTTCTGACCTCCATGGGTACCAGGCAGACACACGGTGCAGATATATACACCCAGGCAAAACTTAACACATAAAATGAATCTTTAAAAAAAACCAATAAAATGTTCGAAAACTCTAATGAGGCTCCACAATTCTATTAACAGGGAGAAGGCAAGATAAAAGGACACACGTGTGCAGGTGTGCACATGCACACACACACACACAACATACACACAAAACCTTTTTTATCATTATGCAAGCAAAATCAAGAAAGAGCTGAAGTAGGAGTATAGACATAGAACTCATCCATGTTCCAGGCAGAAAAGGTGCTGCGATCCTACCCAGAGACACATTTGTATTCTACCATGTGGAGTAAGACCAACTCTGTATGGTGAGATCCTTGGCCTCCCTAGGGTATCCTCCCAACGTGGTTGATTTAGAGGTGTGTACTATGACTGTCCATAAGCCAGGTGGGACACTGCAGCAGCATGAAGCACACAGCATGCAGACATGCTCACTGCTCACCATCTCAGACGCAGGGATTGTAGTATACAGTAAAATAATTAGGAAGTGGTGGACTTTGACCATGCATTACCTTTGATTTTTAAATATAATTTGCTTTTGATAATGGTTGTACTTTAGTGTTTTGCAGTTTCTGAAAGCTGGGCAATGGGGGCTAACTCCATAAGCAGCCAACTACAGGTCCCCATGAAAGCTGATGTGCCTGGGACCGACTGTCTTCCTAGCCATTGTGAAACACTGGGAGAATGTGAACTCAGTTTCACAAAGCAAAACAAAAACCTTTAGTGCCAGCATGTCGGCCTGTGAGTTTCCAAATGGGATGACTTCTTCGTCCCAAAGCTGTTCCTCCCCACACAGAAGCTGCTCCTCGGGCTCCCACAGTGGCGAGCCCTGTCCCTGAAGCCGCAAGCCGCGGACAAAGGACGTTTATAACAAAGGCGGTCCTTCAAGCTGGAACTTCACCTGTTATTTCCACTAAGAACAGAGCCCTGGGCGGTTAAGAGCACTGGCTGCTCTTCCAGAGGTCCTGAGTTTGATTCCCAGCAAACACATGGTGGCTCACAACCATCTCTAGTGGGATCTGATGCCCTCTTCTGGCATAAAGGTATACATGCAGACAGAGTGCTCATATACATGAAACAAATCTTAGAGAGATAGATGGGGGGGAGAATCCTGGATTCTACTGGGTGAATGTTGGTGATGAAGGAACATGAACACACTGTTGTTAGTTTTCAGTGAGACTTTGGGGAAGAGCTGTAGGCTGAAGTGGGTCACATGCCTGGAGCAGGTTTCCTCCACCTCTTCCTGTTTCACTGAGGAAGACAGCAGTGCAGGTTCCCCAAGATGTTACTGATAGGTGGCAGCCTCATTACTGTGTATTGTGAGCTGCCTCTTGGCAAAAGTGGAACGAAGCCCCTGCTCCCTACGGCATCACAGGAGCTGGAATCTAGTAGCAGCTAGAACGATCTCACCCTATAAATATGTATGGGCGTGCAATATGCAACATAATGAAGAAAGATCATCAGGGAGAAAACATAGTGAGAAAGAGCAGCATATTAACAAGAAAAACTTGCATGAAAAACTATGGTGATGCCAAGGTTCTGGGGGTGGAAGGCAAACACGCAGTTTGCTATTTATTAAAGCCAAGGCCGCTGACGGCCAACCAGAGTCGGTGTGAGTTCACCGCTTTCATTCTTCCCCAGGCTTGACCCGTCAGACACCCACAGAACACACCGCCGTGAGGACCACAGACTATATCTGTAGCCTGCAGGTTGAGGCCAACCTGAGGACCATAAATCAAGAAATTCTAGGAAAACAAAGACTCATATTCGCGCTTTAGAATTAAAAACCAATTAAAGGGAAGGGACTTGCAATGCAGACAACAATATGTTGAGAAGTCAGAAGCTGTGTGCACTACTCACTGCCGCCACATTTAACATTAGATACCCGAGTCTCTGAATTCGCCTAAGGTGAACATCAATGGGGACTGTGGTGTATAGCAGCAAGTCGTAAGGCATGATACGCTAAGTAACCCTAGAGTATAATTTAGGGACAAAACCAACTGTCAAGAAACAGCCAGAGACTACATCTAATGAAATCTTTACAGACTGATGTAATAGGTATTAAATTAATCAACATAGCTTAACTGAAGCTCTATCTGTAACATTTTTTATTAGACTTGTTATTAATGAGCCTTTAAATGCTACAACTAACTTGAGCTCTGTGTTAAATTTAAATAATGAACCATTGTTCCCACACAAAAAGAACAAACAACACTTTAATAGGCTTTCTTTTCTCCAAGGGCCTTTTGCAGGCAGAGGGAGGAAGAAAGAGTCCCTGCTTCCTCGCCACCGTTGTGGGTTGGCAAGATACCACAATGAAGGCGGCTAAAAGAGCTCAAAATAACCACAGTGCAATCGCTAAGGAAGGAAAATGCAGCAGCTAAGACCAGAAGGGAGATAAGAGTTTAGGCTCACACTGACGGGTAGAGAGATGCTACCCGTCAACCTCAGTCATCAACCTCAGTCACCTACAGTCATGTGCCACAGTGTAAGGAAGTATACCCCAAGTAGCAGGATAGAGCAGCTGGGTCTCTGCCACCGCACGTCACCTCCTGAGCAGGTATTTTTGGAACGCATCCCATTGCTGGGCAACTGAAGACTTTGCCCAGGACTGCACCTGCTTGTCTTCCAATACTTACCTGAACATGTCTCCCAAGCCTTTCAGCATTCCCTTCTTGGCTTTCAACTTCTCCTTCTCCCGGTCCTTTTTCTTTTCCTTTCCCGTTTTGTCCTTTTTCCTATCGGTCTTGTCCCTCTTCTCTGGGTTCCCATTCATTTGCCTCTCGAGAGAGTAGGAAGGCTGATCACTAGACGTGGATGCGGACTCCCTCCCTGACCTCGAGCTTTCTTCTGTGTCTTCTTCCACTTGAACGGGGGAAAAGAAGAGGAAGAATACAGTGAGCCACAGCAACAACATAAGGACACGTCACTCCCCCACAGTTTCCACAGCAGAAGGCACCTCCCATCGACTGGGACCACATGCAGAATCAGAAGGGACATGCGATATGGTGATTTCGGTGCACAGACAAGTCCTTCAGGGAGATGGGACACTAGGGCAGGAGAGGACAGCTTCCTGGCTGGGCCTGCAAACATGGCGCTTTCACTACTACAGAGTCTGCCTAGCAGGGACCCACAGACCCAGCAGGATGCCATGCTCCACATTTGCAAAGTGAAAAGCAAATAAGAAAACTGCTCCCCCTCTGTGCTTTCTCCCTCTTGGTTAAAGATCCTGCAGACACCCCTGGACCCATCTTAAACCTGCTCACTGGCGACAACCATGTCAGCATGAGCTTCCAGCACCAAGCTTCCTGAAACACTCATCTACGGTTTCTGAGTACAGAAGAATAGACTTTTTGGTTTCTGGAAATAACAGGGTTTCAGGCTCTCCTCATGTGGTTACTGCGCAAGGCTAGCACCACATGTAAAGGCTATAGTGAGTGAGTGCGACATTACATAGTGGACACAACCACTGTACATATTCGTGTGTGTGTGTATGTGTGTGTGTCCGGGTTCACACGAGTGGACATGAGTGCACGAGTGAGGATATATGTGTCCATGTGAGGACACCAAAGGTCAGCCTCAGCTCTTGTTCCACATGCATTGACCATCTCGTATGCCAAGGTAGTGTCTGTCACTGGCCTGGAGTTTGTTAAGGAGGCTAGATGGATATCCAGCAAGTCCCAGGGAATCCTCCTGCCTCTCTCCCAGGCTGGGGATGCACAGGCACAGCACACCTTTTTATGCTGGTGTTGGGGACGGAACTGAGTACCATGCTTCTACGGCAAGCACTTCAGCCACAGGGCCATCCGCTCAGTGCTGCCCCACAGCTGCGGAGGCAGAGGATCCATGAGAACCAGTGAGATGGCCTTAGCGACAACAACGCGCCCTTCCTCGGGCCAGCCTGTTCATGGTCCAGGGTGCTCCAATACCCTCAGCGCTTTATAGGCTAAAGAATGACCAGTAACTGGCATAGGTTTCTCCTACTGAACGAACGTTGACTGTCCGGAGAGACACAGAGGCCCGCAAACAGTAACTATTAGAAATCAGTCCTGAGAGCCAGCTGTAAATATATCTTCCGAACACACATAGTAAAGATTATGCAGGCTTCAAGTCACTCTTGAATCCTAAGGTGATTTCTTTCCAGCTTCCAACATAGATAGATCCACGTTCTTGGTCTTACAGCAAAATGGAGCAGAATATGACAACTAAATGTCCTCTAAATTCTTTGGGCTGCAAATCAGATCAAAAACCTGACCTCTCTATCGGCCACAGGACACCAGGATAATGATATAAGAACCAAGAGCCGAGGACCACAGAGGACATCCTGTGGATTTCATCCAGGCACCTCAGATTTTTGCTATTAAGTAAATCCTCAAAAAACTGAGACTAGTCTATGAAATCATGGCATGTCCAAGCAATACCATTCTGCATTGTTTTCAAGATACCAGCTATAGAGTGGAGGGGGCAAAAAGCAAGGTGAAGAATTCTTCATATGGGATACAGACCTTAAATAGGAGTCAGTATATTTCTTCTCTCAGAAAGTCAATCCCTAGACACAACCAATGTCCCAACACAGCAGAAGAGATGGCTGTGGGGTTAAGATACTGTCCTGCTCTTTCACAGGACCTGAGTTTGGATCCCAGCACCATACTCACTGGCTCACAAACATCTGTAAATCTAGCTCCAAAGGGATGCAATGCTTCTCTTCTAAAAGGGCAACCCCCACATACTCAAATCCATACACATAGGCATAATTAAAAAATAACAGACTTACTCACAAACACCTGACCCAACTCTAGCTCCAGGGGCACTGATGCCCCTTTATGGATTTTGTGGGCACCTTAACCTGCACGTGCACATGGGCACATACCTACATTCTGACAACACACACAGACACAGTGTGTTTTTTAAAAGCTAGGTTAGCTACATTGTAACCATTGTAACGGTGGCTAGCCTTAGGTACACTAAACCTTGTTTCAAAATAAAATGAACCAAAAAAAAGAAAACTAAGAAAATGTGCTTCTTTTCCTCTCTGTGAAGATACAGATATTAACCAAGGGAGTTTGTCAGAAGAAACCAGTTAGCATTTGCAAGTAGACACAGAATCTGTAGCCTTATACATAATGCTGAACTAAGGCTGTGAGTTTTATAATGAGCACATAACACAGGACAAAGATCCTGGCCAGCTGCTGCCATGGAACAAACTCTCATTGGTTAACAAAAAAGCTGACTGGCCAGTCGCTGGACAGGGAGAGGTCAGGCGAGAGAGCCAAACCAAGAGGACTCTGGGAATAAGAAGGGGAAAGAAAAAGGGTGGGGTCTCGGGATCTCAATCAGATGCAGAGAGAAGCAAGCTGAATGTGCTGTGTTGAAAGAAGGTACTACTTCGTGGCAGAGGGTAGATAAGAAATATGGGTTAATTTAAAATGTACAAGTTAGCTAATAATGAGCCCGAGCTACCAGCCAAGCATTTACAATTAATAAAGAGTCTCTGAGTGGTTATTTGGGAGTGGCTGCCAGGACAGGGAAAAGTCCGCATACAAGCTGCCCTGGAGCTTACTGCGCATACTCATGCCACTCCAGGGGAGAGCAGTCTAAGGGGCTGCAGCTACAGCTTGTCGTAGAGTCCAGGGTCCTGCCTCAGGCCTCTGAACGTGGCTATGTTCCACCCACACAGGCCACTGCACTTCAACCCTTTCAGAAATGGGTGTGGTCCCAAATTTGTGATAACTGACCAAATGACCAGCAAATAATTTTCAGGAATTTCAAAACCTATATATACTGGAATACTGTAACAGGCTGGATGTTTCTGTGAGTCCTGCTTGGGAACAAACTGTGGGTAAAGCTTCCATCCCATGCACACATCGGTCTCCCATCCTCTTCACTCCTGAAGTGAAGATGGCAGGCAGGCAGCAGCTACAAAGCAAGGCCTATGGAAATGAAAGATACTGAACTGAACACTGACTTCCCAACCACGCCGGGATCCAGCATCTGAACACAATTCCTCTGCCTGCAGAAAAAAAATGCCTGTTCTCCTTCAACAAAGCCTCATAAAATGAGCCACAAGGAAGCTATGGCATAGATGCTCAATGTACTTGAGTTACCTCTGTCTGGTTTCAGGTATATTTTTGTGCTATCACCATGTGAACCATGTGCATCATCTAATAGATTTTACGACCCTCTGTAATGTCTAAAACAAAAAAGAACTCAATAAATGTAAATGATTTAGCCTTCCACAGCAACCATTATCATAAATCATGAATGGAGTATGAGTAGCAATAGTTTTGGCAGGACTTCAGGGGGCATATGTCTTCTCTTGGCTCCATCACAGAATAAACATGGTGCCTTCACAACTCACTATATGCTGAAGGAATGTTTGTGCCAATTCTTTCCATACTCAGAATGATTTTCTCATGTATGTAATACAACTTATTTCCTAAATTGGATGAAACAGAGAAAGTATTAAATGATTTATTAACTCCGCTCTTGTAATCTCATTTTATAAAATGAAAACTCCTACCTCACTTTGCTGCCCCAAGCAAACACACTGTTTAAATGATCCTTGCACATCTGAGGACTCTTTACTCTTGTTCTAAACATTCAGATTTAGGTAATATCTCATCACAGAAAAGCTGCTGGGGGCATGATGATCTAACCAATGTCTTTGAATGCCAACTAATTAAAAATATTTAGCAATATGGAATTTCATATGTACAAACATAAGATGTTCTTTTATGGAGTCACATTATATACACTTAAACTCAGAACAAAAAGAGTTTCCCACTATACCCTGTTCCTATGTGGAAACACTTAAAGAAAAAAAATGCTCAAATAAAATTGGTTACGTGTGTTTAACTTGTGAAAAACATATATGTGATTAAGGACACAGATGTATTAGATGGTAAGATTAAAACCTATATCTGTATATTTAGGACTAGCTTTATATAAAGTAAGGGTTATGAGATATTTTATTCCCTTAAGCTAAGAAAATGCAAAAGAAAATACTCATGTGAACAATAACTCTACTGAGAAAACACCAGCGATGCACCAGCAGCAAGTGACTTGCCCCGTTCTGCTCCTATAATGAGTCTCAGTATAAAATCAATCATGAATTTATATTTAGGTAATGTACTATTTTAAATGCAGCATAAATGCTCTTGTTTCCCACTTTGATCCTGCCCACATTCACAGACCTTTGCAGACAGCCAGTACAAAGGAAGACGCTATCTCCTGAACAAACAGAAACCCCTGCTGTATTCCTCATAGTCCTGTGTCTGATGGTACCCGTGGCACCGAACTCTCGGCCCCTTCCTCGGTGATTACTGTAAAGACGACACTTGCTCACTCCTTTTTAAAAAGGTAAACTGTGAAGCTGCTTATTCCCTTTGAGGTGCCAGTCATTCTGCGATTAAGACGCACCTAATCACTATGTTTTCAGCAGATGCAAATGCGGCTCAATTAAAATTCTAGGCCATGTGACAAACTGAGCTCCACAATTTGGAAAGGTAGCGTGTTAGGACTGGGTCACTGAAAAGTCTAGAAAAGTCTAAGCACTTGAACACTAATGGTTATGGAGCAAAGGGCCTCAGGCTTGAGAGGGAGCTCGAGGTTCGAGGTTCGAGGTTCTACAGCTTCGGCAGTGAACAAAACATAACACTTTGGCTACAGCAAACACAGGCTGACTCCCAGCATGTGGCTATCGACCACTGTTTCGTCTCACTGAGAACCAATGTTGCTGATGTAACGAGCTCTGCTTCCATCAATTTGGAGGGTCCCCAGAATGTGACCAAGCGCCAAGGGGTGGATTCATTAAGCTTAAAGCTATGTTCCTGCAGACATGGGAGTACCAAGGTCATTGCACCAGGCATGGCCCTGTCACACTGAATCCTTTGCTTCTGTTGGACACAGAAAGGAAGCTGTGAAACTACCCTGTAGACAGAGGAGCAGACAGGGAGGAAAGACTGAGTCTCGTGACATCGGTGGGCTGTGGACTAATAAACCGACAGCGGCCTGGCTGTGCACCTCCTTACCATTTAAGTTGTGAACTCAACTTTACTATGAAATACGGCTAAAAGCAAGTGGACGCAGCATATGGCAGACATTAAAATAGCTGCAAAATATCTACGGTTATGCATCAAAACCGTAAGGATGGTAGATAATGTCCTTTAAGGCAGCTCTGGAACTATTTCAAGGTTAAGACAAACTGTCGAAAATAAATAAACAGAGAAATCCCAAACTAAAACTAGCAGAACCCTTTTTGTGGTTGTTGTCAGGACAAGGTTCTCTGTGCAGCCCTGGCTGCTCTGCAACTCGTTTTGTAGATCAGGCTGGCCTTGAACTCAGAGATCCACCTGCCTCTGGTTCCCAAGTACTGGGATTAAAGATATACACTGCCACATCTGACTTATAACATAATTTTATAGCCACTCAATAGACACACTCCTCTGAGGGCCAGGACTAAAGAGCATTGGTAAATATCTGTTGCATTAAGGAGCTGTTTCCTATTCTCATGTATGAAGATCTACACAGAGAGTAGCTTCACAGTAAGGACATGGGTTCTTAAGCGACTCGCAGTTCACATGGGAAAACAGAGGATAAATATCAAGCTCTTCCTGGACGACGCCCTTAAATAAGTTAAGGTAGTTGGCGTTCAGAGTTGGAACTGAGGAAAGGCTTAGGTGGAAAAGGGGTTGCTGTGTAAGCATGAATATATGAGTTCAAGCCCCAGAAGAGTCTGATTTTAAAGAAGCTGTGTGCAGTGACACACACTTGTAATCTCTGACCTGCGGACAGGGAGACAAGATGTCCTTAGTGCTCACTGACAGCCACCTTTGGGGAGCTGTAGGTTATGTGAGAGTCCCTGCCTCAGTGGAAAGGGACTGAAGAAGACATCAGAGACTACCCTCCATCCTAGACACTCAGATGCACACATGTGAATGCATTCACACACACACACACAGACACAGACACACACACATATGCGCGCACACACGTACACACTCAAGGAAGGAAAAACTCTGCTAAACTTGGCAAATCAACTGTCCACCAACTCTCCATGAAAGAGTGGGAAATAAATAATGCTGCAAGAGAAATCATCAAGGACTGGACTCCAAGGCCCTGCAAAGCCTCTGCAGGAACTGAACACGCTTGAGTACATAAATATTATTATTGGTTCTTATTTTAGCTGACTATTTTGACTTCAGGAAAGGGAGAAAAGATGTAGGAAATGAACAGCTAGTGATGCAGATGGTATCAAGTAACAGAATCTGCCGTTCTGGACTCTTGACTTTTAACATTAGAATGATGAGCTCTTGGCAAGGAAAATAGCTGGCTTTTTCTGAGCGCAGTGGGGTGGGGGGTGGAGCACACATGTTCAAGGCAAAAAGAAAATGTGAAGCTTAGAGAAGCAGTTCTTCTGAGGTGGGTGATGGGGAAAGTCACCGATAGAGGCTGAGTGTAGGGGCACCCTGGGCTGTATGAGCTCCTCTCTCAAACAAGCAAGCAAACAATACCTAACAAAATAAGGAGCCAATATAATGGCTGAGAAGGGGCAAGACATCAACGAAACAGGTAACAGCTAATGCTACCAAAGGAGAAGAGTTCAAATGAATGTCCTTGGTGTACAAGTACAGTAAAGTGGTGCTGGTCAGGCATCCTCTCTACCGGCAGGAACAATGTGTCATGACAATAAAGGTTTGCCTCTCACCGATTCTCACCAAACGGAATCTGTGTGAACTTTAAATGCAAGCAGCAGCACTTAAGACTCCACTGTGGGAGCTGTCATTTGAAATCTCATTCGAGGACGGTGGATACGGATCTGTAAGTGGATTGGTGCACTGTTTGCCCCGGTGCCACATGAGCTGGACACGGTGGCACATGACCATAATCTTAGCATTTGGAAGACAGAGGATCAGAGAGTTAAGGTCATCCTTGACTATAACGCAAGCTCAAGGTCAACTTTGGATATGTGAGATTCTGTCTCAAATTTTTTTCTTTTGATTTTAAGCAACGAGTGAGCTTAATACCAATATATGTTTTAATAACCCACAAATTACTATTATTATTGTGTCAAAGAGGAGATTTCAGCCATGGTTCAGACCATAAATGAAAATCAATATGAAAGTGTGCAGACAGGTTCCTGAGTGAAGGTTGGTGACACTCTGGAAAGGTGGCTGTGCATGTTTCTCCCTTTCTAGGAGATCAGAATGCCTATCTCCCAAAAGGAGGTGTTTCTAACATCTAGGAAATATAACACATTTCAGGGAACGCATGGATAACCTTAGTGTTAAAACAAAACGTCAGTGTGGGGGTCAGCTATGAGGTAGAGCATTTGCCTTGAATTCGAGGTCCCTATACTCAGTCCTGCAAAGCAGAAACGATAACAACAGCAACAACAAACTATACTAAAAATAGCACATTCTATCTGATGGTCAAGAGCGTCAGAAACACAAGGAGAAAGTGGATTGCTTAGGGGAAAGGCTCTTGAAGAAGGAGAGAAGGGGACAGCAGTGTTCACAGTAAGGCTGGAGGGAAATGCACACCATCATAAGGGGACAGATCGTGTGGACAGTCCAAGTTGCTTAGGGCAATGGATAGATGGGTACGGTGATGCAGGCCCATGAACCCAGATTAAAACTGAATGCTGCCAGTGTTTACGGTGAGACCTCCAACAACAATTTCTAGCGTCAGATAAAGAGGGCTCAGGACTGAGTGGGAAGGAATGACATCAGATTTCACAAGGGGGAAGTAAGACAGCACAGCGGTTGAGTGGTTCTATGAGGAGAGGATGACCAAGGTCCGTGACTCTGAATGCTACCAGAGAAATACATGATCACCCGTCACAGTGTGTGCAGTGCTGAGCACATGAGTGTAGCTTCTTCCTTCACCGGCACTATCAGGAGCTGTCTCACCTGAGTCACTGTGTTAGCTGTCTATAAGGAGTCTGCTTGTGATCTTGTCTATTCCTGCATCCAGGCATGTCTCTGTGTGTGGAAGTCACAGGTCTCAAATTGCTTTCTACCTTATTTTTGAGGGGGTATCTCACTGGACCTCATGAACTGGCTGTCTGTGACCCCCAAAGCTTTCCTGCCCCTTCCTTCCCAGCACTGTACGGAAGTCTGCTGCTAACACCAGTAGAGAGGTTCCAATAGTTGGAACTACAAAGTATAGTTCTTGGCAGGGTTGACCAAGCAGACAATAGCAATCATAAGGAGCATGTGAGGCCTGCTAGCAGGGAAAATGGACCACAATATCCCTAGGGACACTTTCCCGCCTGCCTTCTGTTCTACCCCATCCACAGCCTGGGCTTTTCCACTGCTGACACCATGGCTCACACATGGTTTACGTCATGGGATGACTGCCTGCCTAGCCAGACACGCTTTGCTCAGACAACGGTCCTCTTTTAAAGCAGCAGTCAATGGGAATGTGGCAATGTCCTTTCAACAAGTGGTTGGAACAGTGTCACACAAAGGGGCACCTTTTGCCCCATTCTTTATCAGACATGGATGCATACAAAGAGCCACTGAGGTACAGGCCGTTGGAGGCCAGGAAGCAGGACCAGGGATGTCATGACAGAACGAACGCAAGCCGGACTTTGGAAAAGGCGGGGCTTAGAAAGCAGAGGAGGAGACCAGCCCACTGACCTATCTTGCACCAGAAGCCAGAGAAACCCTTCCTATCACTATTCTGCTTTTTTTAAAATTATTTATTTATTTTTGTTTTATGTGCATTGCTGTTTTGCCTGCACGAATGCCAAAGCTTTTGGAACTGGATTAAAGACAGTTGTGAGCTGCCGTGTGGGTGCCGGGAATTGAACCCAGGTCCTCTGGAAGGGCAGTCAGTGCTCTTAACTGTAAAGCCTTCTCTCCAGCCCCTCTATCCCTATTCTTAGGTAAATGTGAGAATCTCTTCATAACAGTAGTCATGCACCCATGATTCTTTTGGAGGAAACCAAGGTTTCTTATGAAACAGTAGAAGGCTAGCACATGCCAGGCCCCATGTGGGCACAACATGCCAAAGACCTACATGGCCGTGCCATGCTATGTACCACGAAATTCAAGACCAGGCCTGGCAGCTAAACTAGGAAATATGTTCTTCATCTGGCAAGAAAGGGATGAATCTATTTGAAATCATGGGCTGATTATACTGTAAAAATGGTTTAGATATAGACAAAGGACAGGGACATAGCGATCCTCTCCCTAAGTTTTGCTTAGCGTATTAGCCAGAAATACTTAGGTCCCCAACATATTATATGTTACAGGCAAAAATTATGTCATTTTGCTTGAAATCTCAAGATGCATTGTTTATTAAAGCTCCTTTTCCGTACCACTAGCTGCCTTATGAATGTGTGCTGGGAGTCGTCTACCCAAATGTGGAAATGTAAGTAATTTACATTCCATAGAAATGTTCTTTGGTCTTGGATTTAACTTCAGGCTATATAGTCCACAGCTTTCCTTATCGATAAGACACATGGGTAGTCATATTTGATGTTAAAATCTAAAATACAATCGCATTTCCTTCTCTGGCTTCCACACTGTATGGCCAGGGTGTCTACATGCTATCCAAACAGTGTAATTAACTGCACAAGCATGGGTATTGTGAGCCCCTAGGAGCCTGGCAATCAGAAACGCCAGGCATATAAAACTACAAGAAAAGGCAGACAGTTAGGGCTGGGGCTGTAGCTCAGTGGTAGAGCACTTGCCTTGAATGTCTGAGGTTCCAGGTTCATTCCCAGGACCAGAAACAAACAAAACTAAAAGGAAAAAGGTAAGTGAGGGGGTGGATATGATGGGTATGCTGTATGAATGCATGAAAAATGCCACGGGGAAACCTATTATTTTGTATATTTAATACACTAATAAAATAAATATAAGTCAAAAATATAAACTGTAAAATAGTAATTATTGAATACACTAATCAATAATACTTATCTTTATAATTCCTAAATTCTTCATCTTCTAAATAAATACTTTATTATTCAAAAAATTTAAATAAATGTTTAAACATATATCCCCTTTAATGATTCATAAAAAATCTACTCATACTAAATTATGACTCTCAGATTGGCTTAAAATATTTAGTAATTTGGGGAAATACAAAATTAGACACATCTGTTTTAGTCCAAAAATATGTCTTTAAAATAATAAGCTATTAAATCTACTTACTGACTATGCTACCTGGCAGACAATACATGAATGGTTTTCAAAGATTTTGGTATAAAGATAGCTCTACTCTAGGAGTTATTAAAAAATCCAAATGATATTTTTTAAAATGAATTATATCTATACATAAATACCAATTTAAAACTCAGTTTTTAAAAGAAAATTACATTATAAAAAGAAATAAGTGTATTTTCCCCGAAATGAGTTTGTGAGAACAGTTGTTTAGTTTTGGGTTTTCTCCTCCCTATCCTCCAATGTCACTTTAACAGTGGCTAAAAGGACAGCTCCTTGATGGGCAGGGTGGCCAGGCCTGCGTTCTCTGCCACTGGAGGGGCTAAGCAAGGCTTTCAGTTCGAGGCCAACCTGGGCTGTTCTATAGCAGAGCCCAGTCTAAAAAGACCCTGTTTCTTCATTGAGGCCAGTATCACATGGTATGAAAGCCCAAGGAGGGGCCAGAAAGAGAAAATGACTGTAAGGACCACTGTTGCTCTGGACACTTTAGACCTCAGAGAGGCACCTAAAGGACCTGGGGACGCCAGGGGGTTCCGGTAGCACATTCTGAGGAGCACAGATCACGCAAGCCATGTGCCGTTGCTGTGCACGCAGCCAGGATACTCACAGGTCTCCATGCCTTCGTCGTCGTCATCCACCACGGGTTTATCGTAGGACTTGTCGATGGCAGCTCGGAAGCTCTCGTTGCAGCCTCGTCCTCGGATGATCCGCGGCCGGGGGCGGTGGAAGGGGATGTTCCCGTTCAGCGTCACCTCGGCCACAGCAGTTTGCAGGCTTTCTAGGGAGCTGGATTTCTTCAGACCCAAGGACGGTCCTACATCTCTACTGGGGGAGCCTTGGAGGGTCAGAACAATACAGGATTAGTGAGCGTGAAGTGACAATCCCAGATCCAAGAATATAAGCACTGTGGACACCTGCGGGGATAAACTGAGTAGCTAAGGGATAAGTTCTAGAATGTGGGTGGGAAAAAAATATAGAATATAAACAACAATAGTTAATTTCAAAAACATTACGTTTTTATATCTATTTCCATTTGGAAAAATCCTAATTTACTAATTTTGATCAGAACAGATGAAGTCATTATCAAACCATTGTGCAATGTAACACATCTATACACTAAAACAACTAGAATGATCAATAATTGCATTTAAAATGCAGAGGTAGTGAGGAGGCTTCAGGAGAATCATCTCTGCAAGCTAACTGTAGCACCTTGCTGTAGTGCAAGGTTATGATCAGCAGAAGGCGGCCGTCACAGGCTTCATCCACTCTGCATGTGAACGTGAACACAGCAGCCCCAGGGAATGTGGGTCACCAGCACACTTAGCTGGCACCATGCAGAAAGGTGGCTCTGGGGACAGAATGCTCTAGACAAAGTGAAGTACAGATCTGAAGACACCTCCCATGTGGGCTTCGCTCCTTGAGAGACAGAAGTGTTCATACACCAGGGACTTAAATTTTTTGCTTTTATTTCTGGAAGACCCAAGGCAAAAAGGATCGAGATACCAAGCGCGCCCGACTTGACAGGCATTCTGAACTATTTTCTTTAAGCAAGGGAGACGTAGCCCCATTCATCACTGTCTGACTCGGCACACTGGGGTGGATGTCAGCAGATTCTAAAGGCTGACACCTCCACCTGGGTGGGCCAGGTGAAAGGGCTGGCTCCTCACTCATCTTCCTAAAAAGACAGATGGAAAAAAGAGAAGAGACAGTGGAGAGACTAAATAGCTTATCTCCACATGGGGTCACCCACCCATATGTTGATCAATAATTAGGGAGCAGCGTCCCCATGTTACTACCTTGAAGACAAATGGCTGAGAGGTGAGGTCACCACAGCTCAGAGTGGGAAGACACAAGGAAAGCTCACTGCAAGTGTCAAAATAAGAATTATCCTCTAATGCTTCATTTATATTACATAATTTACCTAATTTTCACCACGGGGTACCAGTACTCGGGAAGGGAAGAGGTGCTCACAATACAGGCAGAGAAAATGGAACAAATTTAACCAGTGGAGAAAATATATTATATAAGCTATCTGTCTCAGGAGCAAATGATGATGTATTTGCTTTCTCGGGGGCAGGTTTGTGTGTATTTGATCACTTATTTCATAACTAAAGCACACTCTGAATACTTTTTTACAAGGGGCGCCACGTCACTCTGACTCCTCACAGCGAGTGGCTGACACTTCTGATGTGATTCATGAAGTCAGTGTCACAGGAAGGAAAATGAACAGTGTTCTGAACCAAAAGGGATGATGTCAAGGAGTCAGACGCAGTGGGAGCTACATCCTCTTTGGCGGGTCAGCCACCTTCATATCCTCTAGAAACAGCCGCAGCAAGAATTTCATTGCTGAATGAATCATGCCTGTGAGATTTCAAACTTCCCTTTCTGTATTAGGGCCACATGAAACATGAATTAGGCAAAGGATCCCCAATGATACGAGTATCTCTGAAGGCAGGTATGTGTACATCTCTCTCTCTCTCTCTCTCTCTCTCTCTCTCTCTCTCTCTCTCTGTGTGTGTGTGTGTGTGTGTGTGTGTGTGTGTGTATACACCCAGCTGTGATTTCACACTTCTTGCAAGGACTGTCATCAAAATGCCACATTCTACACATGCAAGTATACAATAACCTTTCCTTCTATGGGAGTTAGCTGAGACTTTAAAGTACTCAAAGCAACAAAAACTGACAGTGAATTTAAGAAATGGTCTGAGGGACCTTCAACATATGAAGTAACTCTGCAAAGAAGACAAGCAAAGGTGCAGAGCAATTACATCAGCAAGAAAACTCCACAAGTGTACCAGTACACAAAATTAACAGCCTACATAGTTTAGAATCCTCCTCCTCTAGATTATAACACTGTGAATAACATTTTATCATAATACTGGTATATGCAATGTGCTCATGCATGATTGAAACTTGCACAGTAAAAAGTTTTACAGAAAGTTAATCTATAGCATGATCAGCAAAGGTACCCAGACATGGCTGGAACACTGCTTCGCCTATTTATTTACATATGATCCGTGACTACTTTCATGCCACCACTATGAAATCACACAGCCTCTAGATACCCTATGGCCTCTGAGCCTGGATTGCTTATTATCTGGTTCTTAACAGAAAGAGCTCACTGCCTCTGTAACATAGATCTCATACATCAGAGTAAGAGACTCTAACAAAGGCTTTAAGTATACTGAGAATTCTGGATTGGGGATGGAACTCCAGGTCAGCTGCTTGCTAGCAAGCACAAGGCTTGGTTGGATCTCAAGTCCCACTAGAACAGGTCATAAGCTCAGCATTTCCTATGATGAAAACTGAAACGGGATCTTCAAAATAAGACATGGGCAAAAGAGAATGCACGACCAGTATGGAAGACAGCATTTTCTCATTTAGAATCAGTATTTTAAAGATTTCGCTTTTAAATCTTTAGATCCTTAGTATACAGGCATTTTTACATCTATGAAATCTAAAAAATTTCATGCTCTCACTATTATCTTTGAAGAAAAGGTATAGTCACTGCAAAAAAATAAAATACAAGACTCCTACGTCCCTAAGCCAAGGAAATCATATGTAGACGATCTTTCCTAGAGCAGCATTGTTTGTTCGATGCCTTCCACACGTGGGGCGATCACTCTGCTGCCACATTGCACCCCAGCCCTAGACCTGAGATCTGTTTTTTTTTAATTTTATTTTTAACAGAGTATTATTGTGCAGCCCTAGCTGGCCCAGAACTCAGAACTCAATAGCTAGGACCAAGGAAATCCACCTGCCTCTGCCTCTTGAGGGCTGAGATCAAAGGCGTACACCACGTAGCTTCTGATTGCTGTCTGCTAATAAATATCCCTCTTGGGGAAAAAAAGGGACAATGAAGGTATCATCTGAAAGGGGCAAAAAGGAAAAAGAATTCTGTTTTCATAACAACTGGCTTACAATGAGACAGGTGTCTATACCAAAATGTCGGCATGCCTTGTCCAAAGCTCTGGGCTAACCTGTCCAAGAATCTAGGTAGCCCTGAAATGAGGAAAAAGAAGCAAAGCAATGGAAAACTCCGATCACTGGCTAACACTGGGCAGGGAGAACACAGTCTATGGAATTTATCAACGAGGTTAAACCCCCCCAAACCAAAATCATCCTGGTGACCATATAAAGTTCCTCTTCAAATTTTCCATTTTAATTATATGCATAGGACAAGTGTATACTCAAAACCAGAAAATGCCCTTCTCCTGTAAGACCTAACACGTGGACTGCAAACACACAGGTTTGAAGAGACGATAAATCTGGATCGTCATCGTGAAAGTTATATAACGTTTTCAGTTAAAATCTGTAAGTTAATTCTTACTCCCAGTAGCTTCGGTTGTTTCAGTTAAACACTCCTTGCTGTCCCATAACTGCACAGCATTCAGTGTCCCACTGTGCAGGTGGTGCAGCTCTGCCTGGCGCAGCACCCAACAGTGAGGACTACGGAGCCTACATACTAACTGCTGCTGTACACATGCAGATGACCAAGCCTCGCCCTACAGTTCCGCTTCAGAATTTCAATGAATTTTATGCTTTACCAGAAAAATAGCTACTTAGTAAGATCTGAGGCTATAGTTAATTGCCCCGAACACGACCAACTTATAATTTATCGAATGCAATATTATAATCTATCATTTACTTCATAGAATATGGTAACGCCAAGTACATCCACAGTAATCTTTATGCATCTATGTAGAACACACAGGCTGAGACTAATTACTACAGCAGGTTAAAAAGGCAAATTAAAGCTAATACGTGCTAAGTGATATAATTACATTATCCTGGATCTAGAATAATTAAAACAAGATTCCAAAATACACTAATAAATCATGCATGCTCAACTGCACACAGCATACTGCTTAATTACACTGACAGACTCCACTGATTGTTTCCATGTAGTAATATGAAAAATAAGATATAGTATACTGCTAAACCTAGTCTGTGTAGCCCATTATTCCTATGAAATGATTAAGCAGTAAAATTCAGAACAGATTCCAAAAGCTAATGAAGCCATATGTATCATATAGTTCAAACTAATGTCAGAGATGACAATGAGCTAATTCCCACATCTGAAAAAGACATAGGAGACAAAAGGCGAAAATCAAGAGTATCAGTAGCAAGGCCAAACTCTGTCATCTAGAGAAAAGAGTTCATATAGGTCAGCGGTTCTTAACCTTCCTGATGCTGCGACCCTTTAATACAGTTACCATGCTGCAGTGACGCACAACCACAAAATTATCCACTGCTGCTTCATAACCTGTGACCATGCTACCGCTACGAATTGCAATGCAAGTATGTGATAGGCAGGATGTCTGATATGCAAACCCTGTGAGAGGGTCGGTCAACCCCTAAGGGGTAGCGTCCCGCAGGCTGAGAACTGCTAATATAGGTGAGGTTGTTTTTCAAATTAAAACAAACAAAAAAAAAATCACTGCGTGGAGCGCTGACAGGAACTAAGACATCTCACAATGACTAAAGAACTTATGAGTCCAAATAAGAGATGCTTTCTTAGGATTTTGATTTACCATAAAAAAAAATATCACCACAAAAACATTCCTATGTAAGATTTAAAAAAAAAAAAAACCCTAAGGTTGTTTTTAACATGGCAAAGGTAGCTCATTCCATTCCATCTGTTACACATATTGCTGATAAATTTCTCATAACAGGAAAAAAACGTATTTTCTCCTGCCATTCGATTTCCCATAACGAAAGCATCTGAGTGAGGCTGGAACGCTGGTGCTCCCATGCAGTATGACTGCAGCCCTGTAACCATGGTAAGCTCCTGGAGCCAGGGTTTCTATGGCAACAGGCTAACTGTCCATTCTTACCTGCTCTCTGGTCATCCACTGTATTGAGTTTAGTCTCGTCAGCTACTGTTAAAAGGTAAATGTAGAATGGTTAGCCCAGTTAGTCCCCGAAGCCCGACATGCTTTAACCCTCCCCCAGTCTTGACCGTTAGAGCACGATTCTTAGGCAATATTCCATGCAAAAATAAATAAATAAATGAAACGACGAGCAAACATTCATAATCAAAAATTAAAAGGAGAAAAAAATCAGCAGTCTCTTCATGCAGTATGCCAATCATTTCCTCTCACGGTCACGTGTTATTTGTATGTTAGTGCATCATCATTAGCCAAGGCAGTGCACTGTCTAAATTTATGTATTTATATATCTCTGACAAATTAATGCTTTTAGTCTTGGAGTTCAAACAGCCACCAGAAAAACAGCATAAGTTATGACTGACTAACAAAGATTTAAAAAAATCATTTCGTTTATACCTGTATTAATTGAATTACTTTTGGGGGTAGATCTTGATTTAAAGAGAGAGACTACCTGATTGGTATCTGGCTGAACAACTACAGCTATTTTCCTCCTCTCGTTTGCTCCCAAATTTGTTCTAGAATATATTCTCAAGTTATTAATCTGATTCAAGGCCATAACTGTTAAAGCACAAGAAGGTCTATCAATTAGCACTTCAAGAAGAGCAATCAAGAAGGGCATTGGCAAAGAAGCCCTAGACATGGATTGAGATAATGGGTTCTCTCCAAAACGTTCTCTACTTAAAAATCTCTCCAAATGTAATCTCCAAGGAAACTGCCTCTCAAATGGACAGAGTAGTAAAACATCTCACTTTGAAATGAAGCAACAAGGATGCAGCATGGGTTTGCATTTCTTCTCATCTACAAACACACGTCAACATACTGCTTATCATGTCAACACGCCACTGTGAGGAGTACGGGCATCTCAGATGTAACGTAAACTAATTTTTTGACAAATTGCCACATGTTAAATTTATTTATTTTTTTCTATTGCTCAAAATAAGCAGACATGTGTTTGGGAACTTCGGTTTCATCCCGCAGCAACCACGCCTTATTTAGACAAAGATTCATGGAGATTGTACTCACTACCTAAATCCATGCTTTTTGATTTTCGTGTTTTAACGAAATCCAATTGACTGGCATCTGAAAATTGCTTTGTGCGTTTTTCTGACATACTCTGGCGTCCAAATCCTTCTCGTTGAAAGGCAAGAACCGGATCAACATCTGGACTCAAAGAGCTGGGTGAAGAGAAAGAAAAACACAAAAGTACTTACTAAAGAGTGGAGACATTAGCTTTAGGAAAGATCTCACATCGTTTAGTACGCAGACAGATGCATTTTATTTAAAGATTGAAATAACACAACATACCTCACTTTTACAAAAGCACTAAACGGAAGTAAGAGAAAAAAAATAAGTATTGATTTGACCTTAAAGCAACTCTGTGGGTGTAGATTTTCTTCTCTATTTCCTTTTGCCTGGCTCTTCATTGCGTTTGATAATATATCATTATTTCTCTTATTGTTTAAAATGAGTCTGCTATTTGTCAGACACTGGAAACCCTGAATATTTGACAAGACTTGCCTTGTACTGTAACATGTAACCATATAAATCGCAATTTAGTAATTTCAAAAAAAGATATGTTCTGATGGAAACTAACAGAGAGACCCAAAACTGGACAAGGTGCAGACACGGAGAAATTCTGGAACATTCCATCTGGAATGAGATGACTTTGTCAAACCACTCCCCTCAGGGAGCTATGCACAAAAAGAGCCAGAAAGATTGTAAGAACCGGAAGGGACGGAGAACTCTCACTAAACAGCATCTTCCACATCCCACAGGGCTGATGGGCAGATGAGCCACAGAGACGGTGGCTGCATGCGAAGGACTGAGCCACAGAGGGTCCCAGAACTGGGAGGGGAAAGTGGTCATGAGCTCCCAGGCTGAACCAAGAAGCTATCTGTAATTGACACATACTTGCAAAGGAAAATTTAGGGTTTTTTCCAATAGAGTCTCACTGGGTATATTAACCTCATTTGAGGAGAGGCCCCTTGCACAGCAGTATATGACCAACACAAAACAAACGTAACAGCATTTTTGTAGACATTTTTTTGGTCTCATATTGTTTTGTTTGGGAATTTTGGTCTTATCTTGATTGAGTCTTTTGCTCACACATCAGTGTCTTCGATTTTGTGTTTTTACGGTATGTCTGCATGCGTTTCTTGTATTTCTCTTTTCTCTTTTAGGCTGCTTGTTTTGTTTGTTTGCCTATTTGCTTTTTAAAGAGAGGAAAAGGGCAAGGAGTTAGGTGGGGAGAGAGATGGACGGAACTGGAAGAAGATGTGGGAGAGGAAACTATGAATAGAAAATATTGCATGAAAAAATATTTTTTTAAAAAGAATGTGTTCTGACCATGGTGTGTTTGTGTGTGTGTGTGTGTGTGTGTGTGTGTGTTATCTTGTATTTTAGAAAAAGTCAAAGTAGTGAGGGTACTTTTATGAGTATGAGTCCATCTGAAATTGCAAATCAGCTAAAAGACCTCAACTCAGTAAATTTCCAACAAGACGTCTTCTGGTGAAGGTTCTCTGCCAGGTAGACCCAGTTCACAATCATACAGAAGGAGAGATTCCTCTTCTCTCCACGTTCTTCAGAAACATCCCTCTAATGTACAAAACGGACACTGGAGATACACAGCCGAGAGGGGACAAACAGCCCTGACAAAGGCAGAAGAGGCACGGCTATATTTAGATAGCATTTGGTTCAGGTGGCACCAACAGGGTGGCTCCAGAGAAGAGGAGGCGTGAGGCAACCAGAAGGTGACCAGGTATTCTACAGTACTTTCCCAGGGGATGTACATAAAGTCCATGGGATTGTTCTTCCCTGTAACATCTGTGACTGCTCTAACAGGTACCTGATGTAGGATGCCCTTCTGTATGTGTGTTCTGTATATGTGTTGCTTTTATTGGATAATGAATGCAGCCAATGTTTTGGCCAATGGCTCAGCAGAGTAAAGCCAGGTGGGGAAATCTGAACAGAGAGAGAGAGAGAAGGTGGAGTTAGAGAGACACCATGGAGCTGGCGAAGGAGAAAGACGCCACCAGTAAGCCACAACCGTGTGGTGATACACAGATTAATAGAAAAGTGTTAATTTAAAATATAAGAGCTAGCTAGAAATATTCCTGAGCCATCGGCCAAACAGTGTTGTAATTAATATAGTTTCTGTGTGATTATTCTGGTCTGGGTGGTGGGGAAAAGAACAAGCAGCCTCCGTTTACAAGCGCTACGAAATGCTCCTACAGAGTTCCACCTGTGGAAGTGGCCTTTTCTCCACATTCATCGCAGTAAATAAACAAACACAACAGTTCTCCTTTAGGATACAGTCAACAAAGCCTCCCTAGCCAGGGAGAAGACTGTCTATGTTGGTTTAGATACGAAATGTCCCCATAGGCACAGGTCTTTGAACACTGTTGGTGGTGATATTCTAGGGATGTTATGGAATCTTTAGGAGGTGGAGCTGGAGGAGGGTGTCACTGAGGGGCCTTCGGAGGTGGAACTTTGCTTGAGGACATCAGTGAGGGGATTGCTTAGGAAGGGAAGCCTTGCTGGATCGAGTATGCCATAGGGAGGGAGAGGTTGAAGAGTTTGTAACTTCTCCCCCCATCCCTTTTAGTATATGGTTGAAGATGTGATCTCTCAGCTCCCTGCTACGGCAGCCTGCTGTCATGCTTCTGCTGCAATAATGGACCTGTCCCCCCGGAACTGAAGGCCAAAATAAACATTTTCTCAAAAGTCGCTTTTGGTCATGGTGTTTTATTACAGCAAGAAACACCAACTAATATGCCCCTCCCCTCAGCTGACTGACATGTCATGTTGGGGCTGTGAGGGGGCTGCTTCTACCGAGGCAGCTGGATTTACCAGACCTCCACGTTTCCCTACCGACAAGCCACAGTGAGCCTGCACTGTATTATGTGAAATAACACATAGGTAAATGGGTGTGATCTGGCTTGAGTCTAGAGCAAAATTTTAACTGTAATTCACCAAATGACATGATGGCAGGTGGTTCTTCAAGAAGTGCTGAGCCAAAGGTGAAGGAAGGATTCCAGGAAAACCCTACTGCTGGAAGGATGCCATGGGCTGCTCTGAGCCCGTTTGCCTTCATGCGCCCCACAGAACAGCTGGCTCACTCACCTCTCGCAGTTAAGGAGAGAACTCAAGAACATAAGGTTAAAAGCCCTTTGCATACTGCCATCCATAAGCTATTATTACCGCTCGGGGAAGACAAGCTATCTCAGATCATCCTAGTGATACCAATACTAGTGTCTTTAATAAACACACAAAACAATGGACACCCTCCCTGCTCTTTGTCGGTGGGATGCACACGTGAAGCACAGCGGGGCGGGGGGGGGGCAGGGTCAGAATGTAGAGCATCCACGCAGAAGGCCAGAGAAGGGACCTATGACAGACAGTGAGTCTGTCCTTAGTTCTGCCTCCACTCCATCTCAGAGGTCTCACCTCGGCCAAGGACCAGGAACACGGCGGGAAAACTAAACCCTAGAGACCCGCAAAGGGCAAGGCTAGAATTTCTAGTTTTAGTTTATTACTATTGTTTAAGGATTTATTTTTATTTTTGAACTACGTGTGCAAGTTTGGAGGTAGCACGCCTGTGAGTTGGGGTGCCCTCCGAGTCCAGAAGAAGATACTGGACGCCCTAAAGCTGGAGCTGCAGTGGCTGTGAGCAGTAGTTTCTCTGACGTGGGTGCTGGGAACGGATCTCAGGTCCTCGGGAGACGCAGCAGAAGATCTCGACTGCTGAGCCGTCTCTCCAGCCTCTGTCTCTCCAGCCTCCGTCTCCCCAGCCTCCGTCTCCCCAGCCTCTGTCTCCCCAGCCTCCGGCTCCTACTTTACCCTGCTGGCCTAGGCCTCAGTACATGCCACCATTTTGCTAGCACTGTAGACTCAAACTTTTCATTGTAGAGACAGGATCACAGCTCTCCAAAACTTCTGACAGTCTGAATCTCCAAAAAGTAGTATCATACCTATCCAGGAATCTGATGTGTCAACTTAAATACTAGGAACAGCCTTTGACAAAGATACACAAGAATTAGCCAGGTGTCGTGGTGATTATTTTAACCCCAGCACTCAGGAGGGAAAGGCAGGTAGGTGGTAGAGTCAGCCTGGTCTACATAATGACTTGTAGGACAAACAGGCCTACAGCAATATCTTGTCTCAAAAACAAGTCAAAAAACAAGCAGACTAACAACATGTATCCATAAGATAACTATGACTCAATTTAGTAGCACCAAACACATTTGCCTCTCTCTGCAAGTAACTTCTTAGTTGCTTAGCAAAAATATAAAAAAAGAAAAAATTGTGGGGTAACAAAACTGCAATAAGGTATTAAATTTGTAGACACAAAGAATTTGAAATCTACTTATTTATTTACACGTGTGTGTGTGATGGGCTTGCATCTGGTCAGCTGTGCAGGGGTGCCTATGGGGATGCACATGTATGTGTGTGCTGGACAGAGGCCTGCATGTGGGTGTCGTTTAGTGTTCTCTACTTTATTTCCTGAAGCAGTCTCTTGCTGAACCCAGAGCTAAAGATGATGCTAGTCTAAGCTAGCTAGCTTGTTCCTGGGAACCCCCAGTTTCCATCTCCAGGGTGCTAAGTCTGCCCAGCAACTCTGTGGGTGCAGGGGATCCGAGCTGTCCTGCTTGTGGGGCAAGCCCTTTATCCGCTGAGCTGTTTCATCAGCTCCATTACTTGGTTTATTTCTGGGAGAGTCCTGTTTTTACCCATGTTGGTTTTAAACTTTTGCCTTCCTTCCTCAGCCTCCTGTGTACTGGTATACATTGCCCACACTCTAAAGAAATACAGTTTTAACAGAAAATCCTAGCAGAGGATTTTTAAAGTGATTTAAATTCTTTCTGCCAGCACTGCTTAAAACCTCTACTTAGCAAACTTTCACACTCACTTTATATCCTCCCAAATATTGGAATTATCAAAATTAGAATTTGCTGCTATATTTTCTCCTTTGTTAAAATAACATGGTTAACGGCCGCTACATTGATTACTGGGTTGAGAAAAGTATATTCTATTAGTTAACAAATTAGAAGTATAGCCATTTGACACATTTAGCCTTCCAGAATTGTGCAGCCAACTATAAATGTACACATTTAAAATGTCAAATGAGCTTGCAAATTCATAAGAGACTTAAAATAACTCAATATTCTTAAAATGTGACATAATTAATTTTTCCTGATTAATCTACTCATTAAATTTATTTCAGACACAATAAACAGTACACTAGAATATTATCAAGACAGAATGCCAGGCTGGCAGATGACACTCTGAAGAACCCTTATCTACCCTTCCCCCCATCACTGAAATTCCAGGTATTAATCTTGCCTGACTGACCGTCTGCTTTCCTAACATTTTCCTCTGAATCGTGGGAGAGATTGTCAGACTGGCCAAACTCACGCTCTCAGCTCTGATGCTGAAGAGCTGGCATGCAAGCCTAGACAACCCTTCCCTCATATTCTTTCCTTTGCCCGATATTTCCCAAGGAAAAATCACAGATGTTCGCACCATTGCTGTTTCCTTTTCAAAGCCACCTCAGGGAAATTAACGCCCCAACCTATTCCTCAACGCCAACTATGTCTTTTTCCCAATGAGCTCTGTCCCTGCGATCCCCTTCACGGTGTCTCACCACGGGGGAGACGCAAGCCTTTTGCCTCCTTGAAGAAGGGAGTTAGACATGAACTCCCTTTCTGCCCTCACTTCCAGGGAGATACATAACAGAAGGTTCACTCAGCTCACTCAAGATGCAGCTATTATTCTATGCTCTCCAGCTCAGCTCTGTTATTATGTCCTGTATTTTCCAGTAGAGAATTTAAAAGAAGGAAACAAAAGCTAGTGATGAACTTTGCAAAGGCCCAGGAACAGGTCAAGTTCTTTCAAGAGAATATCAGCAGAGCTGGCAAATATATTAACCGTGTTTTTCTGAGCTCACATAAGGAGGAGAGGAGTGGGGAGGACTGGGGAGGAGGGGGGAGGAAGGGGGTAACAGGGGGAAAGAGGAGACCAGGGGAGTTTACTTGGTTAAGATCACTGTAAAAATGCTAATGCAAAAATGCCAGTCCTTAGCAACTCCAACCTAATGCGTCATGTGACACAGGTGGAGGGTG